>PYAF01006003.1:1292532-1314809 GCA_007407185.1 Glycine tomentella | reverse complement strand
CATAGCACTACACATGTACATCACACAGTGAGTTGATCAGGCCCACAGTTAATGTACCCTCATGCAATGCTCATGTCAAACAACCACAGACAAGCACCAAAACAAATTCCATACATAATGTTCTTATCAAGAAACCGCTCTGATACCATTAAATGTAACACCCCCGTAGGCCTCCGGTGCGTTATCATTAACGATATCAATTTAGCGTTTTATAAACGGAAAAATATTACTCAGCGGAAGCATAGAATCGTTTTTCTTGATTCATTAGGTATGGAATTCAAAATAACAGACAACATATATATATAAGGCACATAATACAAGCCCTGCTGATCTAGTTTCTTAAAATAAACATCGACAGATAAGGAATCATATACAAGATAATCAGGAGGAAAAACAGATTATTACTCATCATTATAGTTCTGTACATTCATATACATCAGAGTTTTCACCACACTGTGGCGATACAAAAGAATACTGCCCTCACTGAGGGTTACAGAACTATACAACCCTATCCAGGGTACAAAACATAGCAAAACACCAAAACAGAGCCTTCAAGCTCCTTCTGCTGCTCTCAGCCAAGCAGAAATGTCTCTATGCGGGCCTCCTGCCCTGAGACTGCTCTCTTCTGTCTGAAGAGTCACCTGAAACCACAAATCCCCACATGGGGTGAGATATATATCTCAGTAAGCTCAGGGTCCTTGGGAATTCATTCCCACCCTGGCCCACAATTCACAATACAAACATCAGATAAGCATACATATCAAGTCAATTTCACATCCATGGCAGAGTTCCACTCAATGCCCACAAGTCTAGCAGAGTTCCACTCAATGCTTTCAACAGATGGCAGAGTTACACTCAATGCCCACAAGTCTAGCAGAGTTCCACTCAATGCTTTCAACAGATGGCAGAGTTACACTCAATGCCCTCCACGTATGGCAGAGTTACACTCAATACCCTGGCAGAGTTACACTCGATGTCCTCAACATATGGTAGAGTTACACTCAATGCCATTCACAGATCATAGCACAGCCAATTACAATATATATAAAGTCACAAAAGTATGCAACAACCAATGCATGCATTATGAATATGACTATCACTCCCCAGGAGTGTGGTGTGCAACCAAATGGGAATCAATCCCCAGGGACTTAGAACTTACCTGGCAAGGTATCAGTCTGTAGTTCCTTCCCTGGTTTGTGGCTCCCGCCACCAACAGTTCCAGAATCACGCCCTATTCAAGGGGCATTTCATTATCAATACTAATTCACAGACATATAATCACAGAAACATACAATACCAGGATCCCCTATCCTAGGGTTCAATCAAATTCTGCCCACACAAGGCTTTTTCTCAGATCATACAGGGTTCATCAAAGCTGCCATCAAAGCAATTGAGTCACCACAGACTCAATGCACAGCACATTCTTAAGCTTTGGCTCATAACAGCCCATAATTCAAAATAACACCAGAACGGTCTTGCCCTCAACTCAGGCACCGTTTCAGTAGCCTCTCAGGCTTAACATAGACTCAGTAAAGGCTCTAGCATGTCAGAAAACCAATAACAAGTGACTTTACACCAGTCACTTATGCATTCACAGAGCCAATATTCAAAGTTTACCAATTCAAAAACTGAAAGCTATTTCTTCATCACTAGACAGTACTAAACAAGATTCTCTACAGAATCTTGGGCTAATTCTAGCCCCAGACCAATATAATTCACAAAATCCAGAGAACCTCCATAAGCAAAATCAACCGAAGAACTTAAGTTTCTTACCTCAGTGGCGACCAAGAAGACTGAAGGACAGCTTTCCCAAGCTCTGGTGTCCTTGCCAAGCCACGGTTCTTCGCCAAACTCAAGTCTCAGAGGTTTCTCTGAGGTAATGGATTTCTCTCAATCCAAAGGAAAAGGATGAAGGATTTTAGCTTTCAATCGGTTAAAACAAGTTTCTGGGTCACAGGAAAACGTTTAGGCTCACCTCTAAGGTCCTAGAAAGCTTGGAACAGCTCTAATGGAGGTTTGGGACGTGGGGGAAGAAGAAACCATGAGCTTTTGGGCCAAAATTTCGTAAAATGGCCTTCAAATACTGGTTCTGCCGACGTTCCTGCGCTAACCGCGCCATATATGGCATTATTGCGCCAAATTAACGCAACTAAAAGTTTCCTGGGCATTTATGGCGCTAATCGCGCCACTACGGCGCTAACCGCGCCAACTGGGCGCGTCTGTGGCGCTAATCGCGCCAAACTGACGCTATCCGCGCCATCAGGCCGCAAGAAATGACCTTCTGGTGTAATTTCACGCTACTGGCGGCATATCCCACGCTACTGGCGCCGCATCCCACGCTAACCGTGTCGTTCCCACGCTGTTAGCATGAAATTTTTTTTTTTTTGCAAAAACCTAGGTTATTATAGACATCAACTTAAACATACACAAATTACAAATGTCATTCAATTAAATTCGCATGTAAAAATCCTAAACAAGATCATCAGCTTCATGGATTCTCTTTTGCTCCCTCCGAGTCTAACAGGGAAATCATGCAAAACTCGAAAATCACATCGCATTAAGGACCCTAATTAAAATCAACCATATTTTCTACTAATAAATTTAATTAGTCATTTTCCCTTTACCACATTGGATGAGCATTGATGTAACACCCTAAATTATAGCACTGTAATTATGCCTTAATTATTTTATTTCTTTATTTAATAAATCGTGTTGATTAAGTTTATCGGTCACGTAAAGTTGTGAAAATGTGAATTCTAATTTTAGTGAATTTTTTTAAAACTTCTCATTAGTCGATTTTTAATTCGACATTGCTTAGTAAATAAAACATTTCATTCATATTTTCGAAAAGAAAGCGTAATGAATTCTCTTATAAGCATATTTCCTTTAAATGCTTGATACAAAATAAGTGAAATGAAAAATATCCAATTTACAGAATCTATAAGTACATAGAAATTCTTATATACACAGGGTACTGAGTTATTAAAACAAAGAACTACATTAGAGTACATATACAATCCTTACCATAATGCGTCCTTTTGAAACCTAATGACTAAAATGTACATGCAAAAGTATGAAACCAAGGCCTACCCATACCAATACATAAAAAGGGAACACCTAGTCTCAAAGCAGTCACCACTAAAACCCAATCCTAGGAAGGAAGCTACACAAAGGTGTTGGATATAGGGGGAGCTGGAAGAATCAAGTCAAGGATGAAATGTGAAACTTGCACTAAAACCCAATCCTATCATTTCTCATGGTTAAGTTTTGGAAAACTCATTTTAGCACTGATTTAATCGATTACCAACATTAGTAATCTATTACTTAAGCCATCAAGAACGTTTTAATCAATTAAAGGAAAATTGTAATCGATTACACAGTGTATAAGCTCAAAACATGTCTGGCTGCTTTAATCGATTACCATACTATATAATCGATTACATAAGCTTAAAGTTGAATCTGCTATGACTGCTTTTAACAAACATTGAACAAGAGTCTTCAAGAAAGTTGTGTTCTGCAAAGCATTCATATACTGAGGATCATGAAGTGATATCTTTCTTGAACTCTTAACTGTGATTTTTTTTGTCTGTTTTTAGTTCTTGTATTTTCTAAGATCAAAACTTTTTCTGGAGTAGTGTTCTCTGGAGGATAGAATAGAGTGGTGTGCTCTGGTTCTTGGTCTTTAGAAGTCTATATGATTTAGATTTCATTTCTTTATCTAGGTTTGATAAAGGAGATCAGTTGTAAAGAACAAAATTTTATTTAGTGAAACTCTAACCTTGTGTTGGTTGGAAGTAACTGGATGTAGCCTCTATGTTGATAGGTGAACTAGTATAAATTGATGTCTATTGTTTCTAATCTAGTTATCTTTCATTACTTGTTCTTGAGTGATCAAATCATAATCAGCAAGAAGTGTTTCTGACATTACATGTAGTCCAAGGTGTATCTTGATTGAAAGAAAATTTCTGATTTTGATAAAAGGTGATTAAGTGATACGATCCATTTTTAATTTCGTGGCTAGTTTATTTTTCAAAGAAATTTTTAACTCTCTGTTATAAACTAATTCACCCCCCCTCTTGGTTAATTGTGTCTGTACATCATTGTTTTCAATTTGTATCAAAGTTGGTTCTTGAGTGTTATTTAAGATCACAATCTTTTTTAAAGAAAATAAATACCACAAATATTACCTTCAAAGAGGGTGTCTCCCTCAATCGTCCTCCGAAGTTTGAAGGAGATTATTTTAGCTTTTGGAAAATAGGATGCAAATTTTCATACAGTCAAATGACCCTGGTGCATGGAATGCTATGGACAAAGTTCCTTTGATCCCTATGAAAATTGTTGATAATGATAAAATCCCCAAGGAGTGGGATGAGATGATGGATTTAGAAAAAAAAAAGTTGTGCAGTATGATTTTAAAGTTAAGAATATGATTACTTCTGCACTTTCTTCTGGTGAATTTTTTAGAATTGTTAGGTGTAAAAGCGCAAAGAAGATGTGATAGATGTTGGAAGTTACTCATGAAGAGACTGACGAAGTTAGAAGATCAAGGAAGCATGCCTTGATTCATGAGTACGAGATGTTCAAGATGAACACCATAGAAAACATATCTCAGCTGCAGACAAGGTTCACTCACATTGTCAACCATCTTCTTGGTCTTGGGAAGATTTTTTATGCTGAAGAATTGAACATCAAAATCCTGAAGTGTCTCACAAGACCCTGGCAACCAAAGGTTACATCAATCAAGGAATCAAAAGATCTATCCAAGATGTCCATGGCTGCACTTTCTGGTAAGTCTCTTAAGTATAAACTTGAAATGTCACAGCTAACACATGCAGAGGATGCAGAGAAGAAACACAAAATTACATCCTTGAAAACTGCATCATCTAATGTGGAAAAGGAAAAAGACTCAAGTGAAGATGAAATTAATGAACATTTGAACTTAATAGTAAAGAAATTCAACAAGTTTATGAGAAGGAACAAGAACAAAAAGCTGTCAAAATTCAACAGGAAAAATGATAGCAACAACAACTCCACCAACTTCACTTGCTTTGAATATGGTAAACCTGTACACATTAAATCTGGATGTCCAATCTTTTTGAAGAAGTAACAAGGTGAGAGGAAGAAAACAAAATAGGGGAAGCAAAAGAAGGCATACATAGCGTGGAAAGAAAATGATTCAACAACTTCTTAATCAACAGATGAGAATGAAGAAGCAAATATGTGCTTCACCTCTACAACAAGTGATGATGAAGAATTCTCAAGTGCTGAATCAGAGTTAAATTCTGAATATGATAATAATATTGACATTTTCCATGAGATGCATGAAGAAGCACAAAATTGCACAATCCAAGAATAGGCTGAAAAGTAATCTTAAATGGCATGGTACCAAAATTGCTAAATTGCAATCTAAACTTTGCAATTTGAAAGAAGCAAATGAAAAAGTTTGTTTCAAGTTACAAAGCCAATGGATGTGTATGTGCCTCATCTTCTTCTAGTGTTGATAAATGCAAGATCTACAAAAAGAATTTGATGATTTCAAAAAAAAAATCAAGGTGAAAAGTATATGTTATTATTTTCTGAAAATTCTTATTTGGTTGATCTTTTGAAAAAGCTATATAGAGGAAAATGCAATTTAAATCAAATGCTAAGTGTGCAAAAATATACTGGAGATACTTCTGGTTTGGGGTACAAACATAGATCAAAACCTTTTGGAAAAACAAGGTTTGTGCCTCCAAAACAAAAGTATCAAAAAGGCCTTTCAAAAACAAAGCATCATCAATTGACTCATTTTGAAAGAGTATCAAAAACTGTCACTTGCAATTATTGCATAAGAAAGGTCATACATCCCAAAGTGCTATGCTAGAAGATACTATGTGCCTAATGGTGAATGCATTTGGGTGCCAAAAAGAAAATGAAAGCCAACTAACTCCTATGGATCCAACCCACATTGGGTGCCTACCTTTGTTACTTGAATTGATTTTTGCAGGTGTGTCTAAGAGCAAAATCAGCATTATGGTACCTTGATAGTGGTTGCTCTAGACACATGACAGGTAACATGTCCATGCTTACAAACTTGACCCTTAAAGATGGAGGATATGTCACTTATGGTGATAATAATAAAGGAAAGATAATTGGAGAAGGAAATATAGGAGACAGATTCAAAACCAAGATAAAGAATGTTATTTATGTGGAAGGTTTGAACACAATCTCCTAAGCATAAGCCAACTATGCGACAAAGGACTCAAAGTTTCCTTCAATGACAATTGTTGTTTGATATGTGATGGTCAAACGGGTGAGGTTATCCATGGTAAAAGAAAGGGTAACATCTATATTCTCTCTATTGAACATGCAATCATTCACAATACTAATTGCCTAGTTAGTAAAGTTAATGATACATGACTATGGCATAAGAGAGCTAGTCACATAAACATGCATCATATGAAAAAACTTATAAGAAAGGATTTAGTTATTGGCTTGTCTAAGGTTAAGTTTGAGAAGGACAAATATGTGATGCTTGTCAAAAAAGGAAACAAACTAAGATCTCTTTTCAAACGTTGTTTCTACCTTTAGATCCCATGAATTGCTTCATATGGATTTATTTGGTCCTTTTAGAACTATGAGTTTGGGGGGTAATTTCTATGGGCTTGTTATTGTTGATGATTACTCTAGATACATATGGACTTTGTTTATAAGATCCAAGAGTGATGCTTTCATGGCATTTAGAAAATTACCCAAGGTTATTCAAAATGAAAAAGCTTGCAATATTACCTCAATAAGAAGTGATCATGGTGGTGAATTCCAAAATGAGTATTTTGAAAAGTTTTGTGAAGAAAATAGAATCAACCACAATTTTCAGTTCCAGGAACACCCCAACAAAATGGTGTTGTGGAAAGGAAAAATAGATCCCTTGAAGAAGAAGTAAGAACTCTTCTTAATGAGACAAAATTTCCTAAACATTTTTGAACAGATGTTGTAAGTACAGTTTGCTACACTTTGAATAGATTACTCATAAGGCCTATTTTAAAGAAAATCCCTTATCAACTCTACAAAGGTAGAAAACCAAACATTTGTCACTTAAGAGCATTTGGCTGCAAGTGTTTTGTTTTAAACAATGGTAAAGATTATATAGGCAAATTTGATGCTAAAGCTGATGAAACAATCTTTCTTGGTTACTCGTTACAAAGTAAAGCTTATAGAGTCTTTAACAAAAGAACATTGTGCATAGATGAATCAATTCATGTTATATGTGATAAATCTAACTCCTCCAAATAGGAAAATGAGTGTGATATTGATGCAGGTCCAATGGAAGAATTTATTCAACTAAATGGAACAAATGCAAAAGAAAAGGCATAATCAAACGAAGAAGAGGAACAATCAACACCTATTCAAAAGCCCAAGATTGGAGAACTACAAGAGACTTTTCCCTTGACAACATAATTGGGAAAGTTTCCAAGGTGCAAATTGGATAGGAAGAGTACTAGTGGAACTTGCCAACTTTTAGGCAACTCACTAATCTCTTGGCACTGCAAAAAATAATCTTGTGTTGCTTTCTCAATTGCTGAAGCTAAGTACATATCAGCTGGAAGCTGTTGTGCTCAAAGTCTATGG
This sequence comes from Glycine tomentella, assembly GCA_007407185.1. Lineage (NCBI taxonomy): Eukaryota > Viridiplantae > Streptophyta > Magnoliopsida > Fabales > Fabaceae > Glycine > Glycine tomentella. The sequence goes on along the minus strand of PYAF01006003.1, from coordinate 1,307,201 downwards.
TTGAAGCAACAACTACAAGACTTTGGTGTAGAATTAAAGGCAATACCCCTGCTCTATGACAACACAAGTGTCGTCAACATATCCAAGAATCCAATCATGCATTCTAGGACCAAACACATTAAGATAAGGCATCACTTCTTCAGGGATCATATCCAAAAGGGTAACTGTACAATTGAGTTTATAGATAAACTTAATCAATTGTCTGATATATTTACAAAAACCCTTGACAAGAGATAGATTCTATGCACTTAGAAACATGCTAGGTATCCTTGATGAATAAAACATATGCTAGCATGTAATAAATTTGTTTTTCTACATAACAATTCATATGAAAATTGATCATGTATCAAATATGCTTGAATATGCAAATGCTATTGAATTACATTGTTTGTACTGCAAAATTGATTGTTATAATCGATTACAGTGTGATATAATCGATTATTTGATGTTTAAAAGCTCTTTATAAGCAAATTCTTACTGGAGTAATTGATTATTGTAACGAATTAATCAATTACTTGAAGTTTTCATTGAATCCAGAAAAATGTTTTCACTGGAGTAATCAATTACATAACAAAATAATCGATTACTGCTTATTGAAAGTTTTCTCAAAAATCAATTTTTCACTGTTATAATCCATTACATAACGAAATAATCGATTACAACTTGTTTGAAATTGATTCCTATTTGCAAAACGCACTAGAGTAATTGATTACACTGCATTTCAAAAGTCTCTGTTTGTTTTGAAATAATTGATTGTGAGCTTGTGTGATCGATTATCTATGGCGTTTTTGCAAAAGTTGCAAATTTTATTGGAAATCTAAACTGCCAATCAAATGTTCAAATTCAAATTTCAAATTGTTTTAATGCATTTAAATCTTTTAGGTACTTAAAATAGTTGTTGCAAACTTTTGAATTTCAAATTCAAACCTCCAAAATCTCTATAAATTCAAGATTTTCAAGAGATATTCACAATTGAATCATCCTCTCTTCTTTAAGTAAATTCTGGTGCTCTTTCTTTCTCTCTCTCTCTAAGTCTAAACCTCTACTCAATCTCTTTTTCGTTCCTAACCCATTATGTCTACTCCTAAGAGACCAAAAACCACCAAAAGAAAAAACTGGTGAATTTTCTCAACCAGCAGCAAATAAATTAGATTCATGGTTCTCTAATGAGACAGAGAAGATGAACTATATGCATTTTGATGCCACAAAACTCATCTGCCTTCCTAAATACCTTGACCTTAATTGGTTTCTTGCTGAGGGATATCATTTCCCTGCCATGGTAGAGGCTCAAGGGTTAAAAAAATTTGTAGAGTTGAAGGGTACATTTTACCTAGAACTGGTGAAGGTGTTTTACACCTGTGCTAAAATTAGCATGGATGGCTCAATTCGCTCTCAAGTCAATGGAGTGGCCATAGAAATCACTGCTGAAGTCTGGCAAGAGGTGGCTGGAATTTCCTATGAGGGTATTAGGAAATTAGAGGAAGAAACAAAAGGCTATAACAAGACTAACAATTATAGAGGGATGCTACAAGACCCTCAAGTCAGGCTGAAATTAAGGCTTGGAACATGAAGCATGATCGGTGAAGACAGGCTTCTTCACTACATCATTACATACATTCTCACACCAATATCAACCAACCATGCCCAAGCAACCAAGGCTAAAAAAATTAAAATAAAATAAAATAAAATAAAATAAAAAAATTTGGCTCTAGAATCTGGCGCGAATAACGCCAGATACAACGCCAGTAGCGCCAGATACGGCGCTAGTAGCGCCAGGGTGGCACTAGAAGTGGCGTCATTAGCGCCAGAGTGCACCAGAAGGCCATTTCTCTCTGGAATTTGGCACGGTTAGCGCCAGAAGCACGCCAAACCTCTGGAATTTGGCGTTAATAGTGCCAGAATGGCGCCGTTAGCGCGGGGACGCGGGCAGGGTCACTATAAAAGACCTATTGGCACGTTTTGGTGAGAAAAACCTTCACTCTCTTCTTCCTTCTTCGTTTTCTGCCATTGATAAGCTTGGAAAGCTTCATAGCCACTCAATCATTGACCAAAACACTTCACTTCCAACATTAAAGTTGAAGGGAACTACTCAATGAGCTAGATTCCATCATCAGTTTTCCTTGAAAGCTATCATACAGAGAGATCATGTTCTCTAGGGAACTTCTCAAAGTTTGATTTTTGAGGGGGAAAGGAGGCGTTTTAAGGACGTTCAAGGTTGGAGAAGTTGTCCTCTAGCCTTCCTTGTCGTTTTAGAGGTAAGAAACACAAGTTTTACCGATTATTTAAGAATTTGTTCTTGAGATGAATAGTGACCCATTTGAGTTAGAGCTGAAATTAGGCTTGGGTCCTTTGGAAATATATGCTTATGAGGTTGTTGTGATGAAGGTTTAGCCTTGAAATATAATTTTTATGGACTTTGGAATTTGGTTATGAGAAATGTATGAGTAGGATGAATGTTGGTTAAATTGATGATATTATGGTATGTATGGACCTTAATGCTTTCACAAGATGCATTTAGGAGACTATATAAACGGTAAAAATATGTTGAAGTAACCGTTTCAGCCACCTTGGTAATCGTTGATATGTGGCATGGTTAGAGTATTGAACTCTTTGAATTAGGTTATGCAGAGTCTTAGGGAGACTCTAGGACCTTGGTTAGGCCGGGATAGATCCTGTTGGGGGTCTGTAAGTCACTAATTAGGTGAATAATTTGTATAACTTGAAAATAGAGGAAAAAGAAGTTAAATGGAAAAGAATAGCATTTCTTTTCATTCTAACGGTTGAGAACCGTTGTTGATTACTTGTGTACCTTTGTATAGGGCGTGACACCGAGGGTGTCAGTGGCGAAAACCACATTTCTGGGATTGGACAGTAGAGCACTGTGTTGCTAGGTAAGTTCTTTATTCTTGGGAGTGTTTCCCATTGCCTGAGTTCCACCATATTCCGAGGGAGTGATGGTTGTATACATGATTCATATGCATTGAATTGGATGTTACAGCTTTTCTCATGATAATATGTATATATGTTTTTGTGCTTTGTGTATGGTTGCCTTTCGAATAGATCTTCTGGACAGTTAGATAGATATGGACCTCCCTAGGAGTAGAGCGCAACTCCTAGTTGGTTTGCTCACGTAAAGGGTGTATGATCCCTTAAGACCAGAGATAGGTGGTCCCGTCGCAGTTGAAGCCTATTCTCGGAGGTGCTATATACATGCATCCATGTGTAAAGGGGTAGCTCCAGATGGGATGGCACGGGTGTGAGTTTCAGCCTCACACTGGGGACTGAGAGTCCTAATGCTGATAATGATGCATCTTTGGCAGGCATAATACCACAGAAACACATTAGAGCTAGAAAATGTCTATGTGTTGTTGTGAGGGCCAGGAGGCCTAGTGTTGTGATGCCCTTGATGTTATGTTATCATGGAAGTGAGCCAGGGGGAGGAGAATCCTCCAAGAACCTGAGCTTACTGAGATTGTATCTCACCTCGTGTGTGGGGATTATATTTGCAGGTGATGCATCTGGCAGAGATGATGGGTCCCAGGGCGGGAGGCCCCAGTAAGGACAGACATCGTATAGCTGCTTGGGCAGTACATTGAGAGCACTATGGCTCACTGCTTTATGTTTATGATGTATTTTGTACCCCTGTGAGGGATGATGTGCGTGCACATATATTTTGGATCCTGTATGGATTGTGATGTACAGACGCTGTATATTTTTACCCTCTTGTGAGGATGTGATCTGAGAGATCATGGCACAGTGTGTCTATTCTTTTTTTAGCCATAGTCATTGTTTTGATGATGTATATATGTATATATAGATACATGTGGTTTCTGATTCTCCTGATATATCTGTATGGACATCATTGTCTTTACCTGCCGTTCTTTATGTTATCTGAATCGTAGAGGCTTGTTGTGGTATCTTGGCATTCGTATATGTAATTATGGATACTACCATACATGATGAATCAGAGATATGGTTTTGAAAGGAAATGACGATGACGTCATGTCTTTTTGAAAATGCTTCCGTTGGTTTTAATTAATTGATTTTAAATTATTTACTGCGTTAATCTGATTAAGTAAATTGTTAATACACCGGATGCATACGGGGGTGTTACACAACTGATGATGATTTGCAGTTGATCTATGGAATGAAAACTGCAACCCAAATGAACTAGATCCTCATTATTGAGGAAACTATGCTGAGGGCAAAGAGATTGATTAATTATCAATTTCCTTATGTTGTCTTAGTATCCAGGTTCATTGACTACTTTGGAGCAGATGTTTCAAATGAAATTGTAGATAACACTACTACAAGTCTCATCACAGTGAAGCATCTTAACAAAATTGGCTTAGTGAAGACCCCCAATGGGTGGCAAATAGCTAGACAACAAGCCCAACCTGCAGGTGCTAGAGAAGGTGATGAAGAAGAAGAAATCGAATATGCCCCTGCTCCACAACAGTACTCTCCATTTGAATCTCCCATGATTCAAAAGATGGATGCTCTACTGTCCCTGCACCATGAGCACAGGGCTGAAACCACTTCCTCCACGGATGAGATAACATCTAGGCTAGGAAACATTGAGACTAAATTGTCACTTAAGGACTTTGAAAATCTCTAGTTTAGTTGATGTTATTTCTTTTTTTCAGTTGTTTATGGTTTTGTTTTCATGTTGCTTTGCTCTGATTATTTTGATTAATGATTAAAGTACTGTATATTCCCCTTTATCAAATGAAATTTTAGTTTATGTTTCATATCCTTCTTGCTTATAATCTCAACAGTTCTATTTTTGTCTTTGATAAGCCAAATAGGGGGAGAAATAAAATAAAATGAACACATAAAATGTGATTGCTATGTTTTTATTGCTCTAACCCTTATGTAACATTACCTAAGTCAAGGAGAGCAATTTAAGGAATGATTTATGTTTATGAAAGCATACTTAACACTTGCTCTTGGAAAAATGCTGATTTGATTTCAGGTTATCAAATATAAGACTCTGATCATTCATCCCTAAAAGCACTTAAAGGCTAACAAATGTTCAATTAATATTTGGCATGCTCAAAGCCAAAAAGGGAGAGATTGTTGGATATAGGGGGAGCTGGAAGAATCAAGTCAAGGATGAAACCTATGCCTTAGAAGAAAGATTTTAGCTTTTCACATGTCAAGACATTTGTAATTTGTTAAGTGTTTAATAAGCTTATCTTATGATCTTTGCATTGCATAAACATGATCATTAACATACATACATGATTTCATTAAAGCATAAAAGTTTTTATGTTTACATAAAGAAATTCATTTCACATGGTTAAGTTTTGGAAAACTCATTTTAGCGCTGATTTAATCGATTACCAACATTGGTAATCTATTACTTAAGCCATGAAGAACAACTTAATTGATTACAGGAAAATCGTAATTGATTACACAGTGTAGAAGCTCAAAACATGGCTGGCTGCTTTAATCCATTACCATACTATGTAATCGATTACATGAGCTTAAAGTTGAATCTACTATGACTGCTTTAATTGATTATCATACTATGTAATCGATTACATAAGCTTAAAACTGAATCTGCTATGACTGCTTTAATTGATACCACATTGATTTAATCGATTAAATTGCTCATATACGTTTTCCAGAAAGAGCTTAGAACACTTTAATCGATTATTCTGTGTATTAATCGATTACATCAGTTAAAATAATTGATTACATTAAGCTTACTCTGTTTTCTATAAAAAAAAGTTGTTGGGTCTGTGCATTTGTATAATCCACTCATAATTGATTTTTACAAATTACCCATTACTCCCAAAAGCTTTCAAAGCCTGAGAAAAAGAGTTTTTGAGTGTCATGCATCTTGGTTCAAAACCTAAGGCTCATGCATCAATGATCATGCTGTTTTGAACATAGATTGAAAAAGAGTCTTCAAGAAAGCTGTGTTCTGCAAAGCATTCATTCAAACCTTGTTTGATTGGTAAAATACACTCATTCATAAATTGAGAACCATGAGGTGATATCTTTCTTGAACTCTTAATTGTGATTTGTTTTGTCTGTTTTTAGTTCTTGTATTTTCTAAGATAAAAAAGGTTCTTTGAAGTTTTTTTTTTGGAGTAGTGTTCTCTAGAAGATAGAATAGAGTGGTGTACTCTAGTTCTTGGTCTTTAGAAGTCTATAGGGTTTAGATTTCGTTTCTTTATCTAGGTTTGATAAAAAGAGATCAGTTGTAATAGCTTGTAAATAACAGAATTTGATTTAGTGAAATTCTAACCCAGTGTTGGTTGGAAGTAACTGGATGTAGCCTCTATGTTGAGAGGTGAGCCAGTATAAACTATTGTCTCTTGTTTCTAATTTGGTTATCTTTCATTACTTGTTCTTGAGTGATCAAAACATAATCAACAAGAAGTGTTTCTGACATTATATGCAGTCCAAGGTCTATCCTGATTGAAAGAAAATTTCTGATTTTGATAAAGGGTGATTGAGTGATACGATCCATTTTTGATTCTGTTGCTAGTTTGTTTTTCAAAGAAATTTTTAACTCTTTGTTATAAACCAATTCACCCCCTTCCTCTTGGTTAATTGTGTGTGTATACATTGTTTTCAAAAGGTAATGTTAGAAGCCAGTAGTAAGAAGAATCCTAACAACTGGATTCCCGTGATGATATGTCATGCATATCTTCCTCAGGGTCCTCCCCAGAATCCTCTTCACTGCTCTCCTTGACCAACAACCCACCTTCTTCCTAAGGAACCAATCCATTGGTTGTCACTCAACCATCAAGTGTTTCCCTGTCAATTGTCTCCCAGTCCATCTTAGCACAAGCCTCCTAATGCACTAGTTGTAGAACATCTTTGGCTCCACCATCCAATCCTAAACAAAAGCGTAAGTGTGAGTCTTCCTACTTCGTCAAACAAATAGGAAAAGACTTTAACAAGTGGCACACAAGTTATTAACAACCACAATGATGTAATTATTTATCGGATCTCATACGTATCCTAAAACGTCTCTTTTTACTAACTCAACATATAAATTTAGCCAACCTCCACTAGAATTCTCAGAAGTTAGTAGTCTTACAACATTTTCATTTTTGGATGAATGTTGATAGTACACTTGTTACCACAGTACAATGGCAGGACCTCACCAACCGAAAATTGCTAGTACTCAATCAGGGTTACCAAGTTGGCTCGGTGACATCATTCAGAACTCGATGCCTCACCTTTAAGGACAATTCATGTCCTACGGTAATTTCTTAGGCACCAACAATGGTCATCCAACAACAACAAGGATGGTCTCATCAATGAATTTCCACACTCGGAGCATTCTTTCTCTATCTCAGTGGGGTTCCATTGCTTTTGGTACTGTGCAACGATGAACTGGCACGTGAGTTTGCTCCATAATCATATTGTTTTGAGGATCCATATCCTTTCATCACTCTAGGTGACATTGTCATTCAACATTCGCTCTCACAACCATTGACATAGTCAAAACTCTCCTCGTAACTCTTTTCAAGTAGCATGTTTTGTAGTCCACTACATATTTATGCTCACTTCACGTCTTTTAAACACATTATTCTCACTAGACTAGAATCCTAGTCATATTGGTACTCATGCCTGATTCCTTGAGAACTATCACACCAATGACACGTCTTTCAAGACACATAATGCCTACTAGAATTAGGTTCTAGTCAACATCGAGACTTGTGCTTGAGTCCCTATAACTACCAAACAACAATATCTAGCATACAAGGAATCACTGGCTATGGTTGGAAACTGTAACGCCCGGCCACTTGCAGGATCAACGGCTGTCCCTACATACCAACACAAGACTTTTCAGTGTGTTTTGTCCTCACTCACACACTTCCTGAGAAACTTCCCAGGAGGTCACCCATCCTAAGATTGCTCCAAGTCAAGCACGCTTAACTGTAGAGTTCTTATGTTATGGGCTACCGAAAAGTAGATGCACCTTGTTGGTATAGGTAGTACCCATTAAATCCTTTAAGTTATCCTCAACTGTACAGTCCTATACCTGCACAGCCTCTGGATCCCTCTCGTTCGGGTGTGTATTCGATTCATTCATGTACCCCTCCTGCTGGAAGCCTACCAGGAGCCGCTTCTTGTCCGTGCCTCACTGCACCGGCGATCACTCCCCGCCCTCATCAGCGCCCAGGATGTTACATGCCCATCAGCTTCTGCCTGGTTCGTCCTCGAACCACACCGTACTGGTAGAGAGGCCTTGCTCTGATACCACTTGTAACGCCCGGCCACTTGCAGGATCAACGACTGTCCCTACATACCAACACAAGACTTTTCAGTGTGCTTTGTCCTCACTCACACACTTCCTGAGAAACTTCCCAGGAGGTCACCCATCCTAAGATTGCTCCAAGTCAAGCACGCTTAACTGTGGAGTTCTTATGTTATGGGCTACCGAAAAGTAGATGCACCTTGTTGGTATAGGTAGTACCCATTAAATCCTTTAAGTTATCCTCAACTGTACAGTCCTATACCTGCACAGCCTCTGGATCCCTCTCGTTCGGGTGTGTATTCGATTCATTCATGTACCCCTCCTGCTGGAAGCCTACCAGGAGCCGCTTCTTGTCCGTGCCTCACTGCACCGGCGATCACTCCCCGCCCTCATCAGCGCCCAGGATGTTACATGCCCATCAGCTTCTGCCTGGTTCGTCCTCGAACCACACCGTACTGGTAGAGAGGCCTTGCTCTGATACCACTTGTAACGCCCGGCCACTTGCAGGATCAACGACTGTCCCTACATACCAACACAAGACTTTTCAGTGTGCTTTGTCCTCACTCACACACTTCCTGAGAAACTTCCCAGGAGGTCACCCATCCTAAGATTGCTCCAAGTCAAGCACGCTTAACTGTGGAGTTCTTATGTTATGGGCTACCGAAAAGTAGATGCACCTTGTTGGTATAGGTAGTACCCATTAAATCCTTTAAGTTATCATCAACTGTACAGTCCCATACCTGCACAGCCTCTGGATCCCTCTCGTTCGGGTGTGTATTCGATTCATTCATGTACCCCTCCCGCTGGAAGCCTGCGAGGAGCCGCTCCTTGTCCGTGCCTCACTGCACCAGCGATCACTCCCCGCCCTCGTCAGCGCCCGGGATGTTACAGAAACTAACCGTGTCGCACACAACAATCACATGCATTTCTTAGTGCTTGAGGTCACACCTCCCAATCTTTATATAAATTAGCACACACAACAATAATAATTGCCCAGGATTCATAATTCCCTGGTATTTTATACAGATCAAAACAAAACAAAACACATATATCAGCAAGCACATTCGACATGCCAACACTTAGTAAAAAAATAGGTATTCAACATATCATGTAACAAGCATAGAAACCCTAACCCTAGAGCACAAGATAAATTCAAGGATATGTGAAACTTATCAAACAATTATATACACAGAAAATTTGTACATAACCTTGAAGACAATTTTTTTATCAAGGTAAACCAATTCACTAGCAAAAATATACAAAAATTCATAGAAATTCCAAAAGGCAGCAAGACAGAATGTTTCTCAATTTTGACATAGTTCAAAGATTTGTATATTTCTCCCTTTTCCCAAAATCAATTTGAGTTATACTTTTTACAGTTTAAAGTTAATAGAGACATATTTTCAACTAGTTAAAAATTGTTCAAAAATTCATTTTGAGTTATTCCTAGTAAAATTTTGTTTCTAAACCTTTTCCCAAATTTGAAAAATAGTCTTTTCAATAACCACTTTGTTTTATCTTACCTTTTAAATTTTTAAGATTACCTCTTTAATTTATCTAATATACATGTTTCAAAAGCTTATTGTGTCTAGTTCAAGTATCAATCATCACATTTTCAAAATTGTAAACACAAAATTACAAAGTTTAGAAAAATAAAGCATTACCAGTCTCAAACACCATAATAGAGAGGTCAACTTGAAGGCCACAGATGACCTCCAATTGGAACTCATCTCTCTTGGAGCCCAACATCATAGTTGTTACTTTTGTGTCTACTTTAATTTAAGACAAATATCACATAAATTCAAATATTTGATTTCTAGAATATATTGAGACAGTGGGACTTGTTCCAATAAACACCACAGTCCAACCATTGCCTCTCTTTGTTTGGCTTCAAAAATATGTAGAAAAAGCTTAATTCTTAATCTTGATAAAATTTGAGAAGAGTCTTTGTTGTATTTGAAGCTCTCGCAATGAATTTAGAATCCAAAAAGAAGAAAACAAAGACCCAAACATGCTTAAATAATTAGCACACACAAAACACAGAATTAAGAATTAGAGACAACATGCAACCTTTAAAAAAAACAATTAGAGACAACATGCAATTACATGGTTGAGATATCTCAATCCATTCGGTTCAAGTCCCCAAGGAAGAACCCCATTAACAAAATGGGTCTCTCAAAGAGAGAATGAAGAGAAGAGGTGATGAGAATGAGAGATTTATGCTAGCAAGGATGGTGAGCAACTCCTTCTTCCTTTTTCTCCTTCATGATTTTCCTTCTCTTTCTTTCTCTTTTTCTTCTCCCGTAGGTTTAGTGTGGTGGGAAAGAATGATGAGTGAATGAGAGTGGGATGAAGGGTGTTGCGTGTTGGTCGTGTAGGTGTTTCTTGGGGGAAAGGAAAATTTTGCTTTCTCTCTAAGTTTCTTTTTCTTCCCCTCCAAGCTTCTTTTGTTATATGAGTGTGAGAGAAGTTGAGAGATTTGGTGAGGTGCAATGGTGTGTGGCCGTGAATGGGGTTTGGGTAGGTTTAGTGGTTTTACATGTCACTTTAGCTTGATGCACTAGTTAGATGTTTAGGTTTTAGGTACATCGAGTTCAATTTACATAGTGTAATTTTACATTGTGTAATTATCGTGAAATTAAATTAAATTTCATGAAACTAGTAATATAAATATAGACTAATGATTAGTTAGATTTCATTTGTAAATATTTTATTTACAGATAACTTTCTTGACTACTAAATTATCCGATAAATTTAGAGCTATTGCCAGTTAAATCAACATGAAACAAGTTAATTGATTATCACATTGAATTTAATGTTTAAATAAAACCTACAGACATTTAATCACAAATAAATCAATTACTAACTACATTTAATTATTTAACTCACATCTTTCTCTTATTAGGAATAATTGAATACATTTTAATTAAATCCTAAACAAAATAATTATGTATTTATTTACATGGCTGTAAATTTCTAGATGTTACAGTTGACAAAATTAAATTTAAATGAAATTGATTTTAAAATAATGTGATTCATGTTTGAATATTTTGATTATAAAGGCAAGCACGAATGGTAATTCAACCTAGACTATATGGGTACCCACAAAAATTATCCATGATAAGTAGGATAATTGCCCACTTAATGAGTATTGGCTCAGGTATGGGTAATTAATTTTGAATAAAATTGATTTTAAAGTAATGTGATTTATATTTGAATATATTTATTATAAAAACAACTACTTATGATAATTCTACTTAGACTCTATGAGTACCCACAAAAATAACCCATAATGGGTTGGATAATTGTCCACATAATAATAATAATAATAATAATAATAACAATAACCATAATAACAACACCACCACCACAACCAACAACAACACCAACACCACCACCAACAACAACACCAACACCATTACCAACATCACCACCACCAACACCAATAACACCAACAACACCAACATCAACACCACCACCACCACCACCACCACCAACAACAACAACAACAACAATAACAACAACAATGATAAGAAGAAGAAAATTTTATATACATAGTTGGTTAAAGGTAAATAAATCAAACTTCAAAACTAAACTATTAGAACATGTTTACTTAAATTAAAAAAAGTAATTTTAATTTAACTAGAGAAATGTTAATGATATTTTCTTTTAATGTTCTCTTTTTAACAGTCTTTGTGGTGTGATTGACTTAAATTTAATGATAATATTGTCCACATAATAATAATAATAATAATAATAACAACAACAACAACAACAACAATAACAAATAAGATCATATATAAATAAACTTTCAAATTATTTTCTGCTCACATAAATTTTAAAATTGTGTCTTGCTAACTATTGTTCTTAGGACATTGGTTAAGGAACTAAAAGAACAAAATAATTTTTGTAAAATTTATAGAAGAGCGTAAAAAAAGTCATGAACAACAGAATTTTACGTATTCAAATAATTTTTTCTCATTTTAGTTCTGCAACTAATGCATTAAGGCACTTGTTAGCTTTTCACCTTTAAAATTTGATAATCCTAATAAAATAAACTAGCAATCTAAGTGTTGTAATACTTTTTTCTAAAAGGAATGTGGTTGTAATAGTTATATACCATTCATATGGAATTATTACAAATTCTAGAAGGAAGCCTAATCAACATAGTTATAAAAACCGGTCCAGTTATTGACCCGGTCAAGGTATTGGGTCAATGGGTCAGTGGTCCCGCCTATATTAAAAAATTTAAAATTATATTATATATAAGTTATAAATAATATTATTTGATTAAGAAAAATATATTAAAAAATTCAAAATAACATTTAAAGTATTGAAGTTGATAACATAAGTAAAGTGTATTTAATAAAAAAAGAGTGTAAATAATAATTACTTAAATTAAAACGAAAGTCCAATTTTTAATTAAAAAAAAAAAAAGAGCCAAAGGCGTATACTAAGCAAAAAACAGGTGCAGAAAGTAAACTGCTGGCTCTTCATTTTCGCTCCTTTCCGCTACGGCTCTTCATTTTCTAGCTTCTTCCATTGCGGCTTTTCATTTTCTCGCTTCTTATGCAGTTTTGCTTCAATTCTTCTGCAATGCTGCTTCAATCTCTTCATCGTTGACATAACCTGGTTCGAAGCCATGAAGAAGGAAGCAAGCGACGGCCAAAACCCGATCCGAAGCCGTGAAGGACGAAGCGACGACCAAACCCGGTTCGGGTTCCTAAACCCGTCCGGTTTGTCGGATTCTTCGAAAATCGGCCGGTTTTTGCCGGGTCTAACCGGGCCACTTGCATGGCCGGTTCCACACCCAAGTCGGCCCGGAGCTACCTCCGGTTCTCGGTCCGACCGGCCGGTCGGAACAGGTTTTAATAACTATGCTAATCAAGACCTATTAGCTAGGAAAAAGTTATGCTAACCTAAAAAAACAATTATGGATGTTAAATAAAAATAATTAGAGAACTTTTATTAGAAGGACAAGTAATCAAACAAGCATACTATAGATTCGGGGAGGGCATGACCCCTTAAAGCTAAAGCTAGTTTTGTCCCTGAATTTTGGGCCTATAAGATATTAGAACCAATCTTTACTAAGAGATAAATGATGTTATTTTTTTTAAAGATTATAGTCCTTATAAAGATAGATCATGATCTATATTTACTCACAAATATATAACGTTCTTTACTACCTTGATCCACTCGTAAAATAATATCGAATTTACTTGATTCTTTAGCATCGGGTTAGTTCGGGTCTCTAACAATTTTAAATAGAATCAAAATGTGTTCTACGATGGGAAAGTAAAACATGTTTCTCACTATAGGAAATAAATTTGAACGATTAGATAGACTTATAAAAAATAAATGGTTGAGAGTTTTTTGTTTTTATTTTCTCTTTTTATATTCTCTTTCCCCACTTTATTCTTCTATCTCGTCCACTAGGCAAGCCACACACACCTCCCACTGCCAATAACCCCCTCCTCAAGCAAATGCTCTCTAATTTTCCTTCTTCCTATTGGACCCTTTACCCCAAACTCACTACAAGGTTTGGTTCAAGCTCTCTACAACAATTCAATGAGAGAGTAGACAAAGGATGTGTTTGATTTGTTGGATATAGGGGGAGCAACAAGAAGAATGAAGCTTTTGACTTAGAAGTGTTTTGAGCTTTTCACATGCCTTGAAGATTAAAATCCAAATTGAAGTGTATGAGAAGCAAATCTGTTGATCCTTACATTTGCATACATATAATCATTTACATGCTTAAGTGTTTTCATCAAAGAATCAAAGCTATTTCGAAAAAGATCTAAGTGGGTAATATTTTTGGAAAAATGTAATTTCACTGTTTTAATCGATTACCCAGAAGATTAATCGATTATTTAGTTCATGTTCAAAACTGGAAAAGCTTTGATGAACAGCTTAATCGATTACATCACGGATTAATAGATTATTTGGCTTGTGTTTAAAATTGGAAAAGCTTTAATGAATATATTAATCGATTACCAACAATTTGAAAATGATAGGAATACTTCAGTACAACCAAGAGGGAGGTGAATTGGTTGAACCTTGGTATTTAAAAATTTTATAATCAGAGTTTCCACAGGATCTTTATCATTTTAAAAAATTGTTTTGAAACCAACAATCTTATATTCAATCAAATTCCTCTGTCAAAAAAGTCAATAGATAACTGAAATCTTTCTGTGCAAATAATTTGATTCACAAACCAAAGCAATAAGGAGATGAAGAGAATATAATAAAGATCAGTCACAATTTTATACTGGTTCACTTCAAACACTATGAAGCTACATCCAGTTCTTCCACTCAACACTAGAATGGAGTTCCACTATTGCAAATTAATATTCTTACAAGATATTACAAGCCTCTCTTTATCAACCCTAGATAAAGTTCAGAGATCTAAAACACTATTAGATCCTTAGAGACCAACCCCACT
>PYAF01006003.1:1219433-1292432 GCA_007407185.1 Glycine tomentella | reverse complement strand
AGAGAAACACTATCTCTAGTTATCATGCAAGAAACCCATTTATAATAAGCCAATCTTTACAGAAATCAAATAAAAGAGATACAACTTCAAAGTTTAAGGAAAGAAGTCACCTCATGATCCAATGAATGATGTACATATGAATAATTAAAACTAGGTTGAAAGTTGAAAACAAATTCAGAACATCACTTCCTTAAAGCTTTGAAAAGAAATTTCTTGCTTTTGAAATTAATTAATAACCCATGAATGTTTTGTGAAAGCAAGAACTCTATGAACCCAGAGAATCACAAAAGAATGTTTAGAAAGCCTTTTAATAATCAGAATACGAATTGGTCAAGTTAAAAAAAAAAAGCTGAGCAAAGGTTCTATTTATAACAAACTTTTCTGACCGTTGGTAATCGATTAAATACGCTCCTGTAATCGATTATTTTGCTTATGTAATCGATTAATTCAAGCCTGTAATCGATTAAGTTGTTCATCAATTTTCTGGGTATGATTAACTAACACAATAATCGATTATTCTGACAAATAATCAATTAAACCAGGAAGATGTATGAAATGTTTTTGAACTATGTAATCGATTACTACCTTTGGTAATCGATTAAGTCAGAAAGCTTCTTAACCATAAAATGTACTGGGTAATCGATTACAGATTTTGGTAATCGATTATGACAGGAAGCTTCATAAACTAGAAATGCACTATGTAATCGATTACGGATTATAGTAATCGATTGAGACAGAAAGACGGTTTTTAGTTTTAGCTTATGTAATCGATTACAGCTCTTTGGTAATCGATTACAATGTTCATCAAGGCAGTTTAAAAAGTGAATCAAGATAAAATAATCAATCAACCCGATACATAATCGATTACATTGTTCTTGAAAAAATTTTCAATAAATACAAAGAACAATATAATCGATTATTTTCTTGAGATAATCGATTAAACCAATAGGAAACTTATTTTTCCAAAAACCTTTTGATTCGATTTCAAAACTTAAGCAATTTTATCAAAGCCTTGTGAACTCTATTTCTTAAACACATAGATTCAATGAATGATGTGAATGCAATGCACTTGGATCACCAGAAATGCTTTCTTCCTTTTACATTCAATTACAAATTAATTTTCAAGGCTTCATGGCATGTTGAAAGTTCAAAACCTTCCTTCTTGAATCAATCTATGCTTTGTGCTTCACGTAGCTCCCCCTTAATTCAACAATCTTCCCCTTTTTGGCTTTAAGCATGCCAAATTTTTAATTGAATAGCATTGGGTCTTGTGATTAATTTGAGGAAGCATCAAAGTATTTATCTAAGCTTTTCACACCTGAAAATCAATCAATACCTTTCCAAGAACAAGTGTTAAAAGCTTCTGTGATTGACTTAGCATTCATTCACATGATATATTAATATAAGGCTATCATTTTTAACAGTTATCTCCCCCTAAATTTCTCAAATTATGCAGACCAAATTTTGCTTAAAAACGTTCACAAAAACAAGGGCAAACAGAGGAGTATGCAGAGTATGTCATGATTCAATTTTTCTCCCCCTATTTGACTTTTTAAAGTCAAAAAATGCAAGGCACAACGGATTAAAGTAAACAGAACCATAATATTGCATTAATATTGGAGGGAAATTACAAACTGAAGAAAACAACAAAAAAACAAAACATAACATTGAAAGCTAAGACTCAAAAGTCTTCTGAATCATCCATCCTAAGTTGTGTTTCAATGGCATCTAGCCTATCATTGATCTCTCTAAAGGCTCCTTGAGTTTCAGCCTTGAATTCATGATGCATGCTGAGTAGCTTATCCATCTTGCTCAGTATGAGAGATTCAAATTGAGTATAGAGAGGCTGGTCAAGATCCCTTGAGTCTTCAGAGGTGTCCTCTTGAACATCAGCAGCAGCAGAATTAGGTTGTGGCATTTGTAAGGGCACTTATTGTTGTTGCCCTGCCATCACCCATCTATCTGGTGTTTTAACCAATCCAAGCGTGGTTAAATGCTTCTGTTAGATAAGACTGTCTGAGGAGTTAGTATTGTCTACTACCTCATTCGTCAAATCAATATTGAAGTAATCAATAAACCTTGACACTAGAATTGGGTAAGGGAAATGGTAGTTTACAAGTCTTTTGGACTTTAACATAATCTCCTGAAAAATAATGACCCAATTCATGGGTATAGAGTGCTTCAGACCATACATAAGCTGAAAGTCTTCATCAGTTGCTTGGGCATAGTTGGTTCCCTTTGGGGTGAGGACATAGGTAATAATATAATGGAGCAACCTGTCCTCAGGGGTCATGGGGCCAGTTCCCAACCTATTCCTGAGTTGCATGTCTGGGTCAGTGAGCATACCTCTATAGGTATCTATTTTACTGTATCCTGTAGGATTTTCTTCAAATTTTCTCTCCCCTTCACACACTACTCCAGCAACTGTTTCCCAAATTTCAGGGGTTATTATCATCTCAACTCCTTTGACAACAGACTTAATTTCCCCACTCATAGACCCTTTGATATAGGTATATTACCAAGTCAGGGTAGTAGGTTTCCTTCATCTCTACAAATGCCCTAAGGCCCTAGTTTTCTAGATAGGCAGAAAACAAAAATCCTTCCTTTGTGAACCAATCTAGATTAAGGTATTTTGGTGAACTTATAGGCTTAGTTGCAAAGAATTGCAAATAGTTTATTCTATCAGCCTCTTTGTTGAACCAAATGTCCAACCTATTTGGGGGTGGTTGAGGCTGTGGATTGGATGAAGACTCTTCTACTTTCCTTTTACCAGTCCTACTACGTTTTGGAGTAGACATTTTAGATACACAACAAAAGATTTCAGAGGACAAAGACACACAGAAAAGATCAAGAGAAGATGGAGATATTGGTGCAAAGGCAAATATTGATGCAAGACATGTATTTATAGATAAAATCAAGCACCAACATTCAATTTATTCAAAAATATAGCTGTTATAGGCAGTTAATACAGATCAATGATGATTAGATACGAGATTGATTGGATTGGGCAGTTATCAAATCAGGAAAAAACTGTCAGAAATCAAATAACGACATTAATAATCGATTAAAATATAGTGTAATCGATTATTTCATACATTTCAAACACAAAAATAACAACATGGTAATCGATTATCCTGTCAGGTAATCGATTATTTGCCTGTTAATCAGATGTAAAAGAAGATATGTAATCGATTATATGCCAATGTAATCGATTATATTATAGATTTGGGAATTTTTACAAGAATCAGAGCTTGATGTAATCGATTATCTCGTAAGGTAATCGATTATTCCTGAGAGACTATCACTTCTAATGATGAATGTAATCGATTACAAGTCTTTAGTAATCGATTATTCCAGTGAGACATCCAATCATTTAGAGAAATTTAATCAATGTAATCGATTATCCCGATGTGTAATCGATTATTCCAGAAATAGTTGAATTCTGGCAATATGAAGAATAATCGATTACCATATATATGTAATCGATTACATGAGCACAAATTTCATACTGAATGTGATTTTTAATGATTTTAATCGATTCACCCGTGGTGTAATCGATTATTCCAGTACGTTTAACAGATACAGAGCATTTAGCAGCTTTTATGCAAGGTTCTAAACAATCATTCATACTTGTGACATTTTGGCTTTGATTCATCACACAAAACACATATAAAACAAGCTAGTTTATGTTACTTTCATCTAAAATACTTAGCATGTTTCTTAGTGTATAAAATCTATCCCTTGATAATGGTTTTGTGAATATATTAGCAAGTTGGTTATTGGTGTCAATAAATTCTACCTTTATGTTACCTTTTTGAACCTGATCCTTGAGCAAATGTTCTATTTATAACAAACTTTTCTGACCGTGGATAATCGATTAAATACGCTCCTGCAATCGATTATTTTGCTTATGTAATCGATTAATTCAAGCCTGTAATCGATTAAGTTGTTCATCAATTTTCTGGGTATGATTAACTAACACAATAATCGATTATTCTGACAAATAATCAATTAAACCAGGAAGATGTATAAAACGTTTTTGAACTATGTAATCGATTACTACCTCTGGTAATCGATTAAGCCGGAAAGCTTCTTAACCATGAAATGTATTGGGTAATCGATTACAGATTTTGGTAATCGATTATGACAGGAAGCTTCATAAACTAGAAATGCACTATGTAATCGATTACGAATTATAGTAATCGATTGAGACAGAAAGACGATTTTTAGTTTTAGCTTATGTAATCGATTACAGCTCTTTGGTAATCGATTACAATGTTCATCAAGGCAGTTTAAAAAGTGAATCAAGATAAAATAATCGATTAACCCGATACATAATCGATTACATTGTTCTTGAAAAGATTTCCAATAAATACAAAGAACAATATAATCGATTCTTTTCTTGAGATAATCGATTAAACCAATAGGAAACTTATTTTTCCAAAAACCTTTTGATTTGATTTCAAAACTTAAGCAATTTTATCAAAGCCTTGTGAAACTCTATTTCTTAAACACATAGATTCAATGAATGATGTGAATGCAATGCACTTGGATCACCAGAAATGCTTTCTTTCTTTTACATTCAATCACAAATTAATCTTCAAGGCTTCATGGCATGTTGAAAGTTCAAAACCTTCCTTTTTGAATCAATCTATGCTTTGTGCTTCAAGTAGCTCCCCCTTAATTCAACACAATTTGTAATCAATTACATAGTGTAAACAAAAAATAATGCATTGCTGCTTTAATCGATTACCATTTACTGTAATCAATTATACAAGCTATCTTGAACAACATGTTTTCACTAATTTAATCGATTATCATCATTCGTAATTGATTATATAGGCTATTTTGAAAAAGCTTGTTTCTCTGCCTTATACGATTACCAAATATTGTAATCGATTACACAAAAAAGGCTTCTGTTATAAAACTTCACCGTGATAATCGATTACAGCTTGGTTTAATCGATCATCTTGTTCGTTATGAAACCCAGAAATCAGCCTTAAACACTTTAATCGATTAAGTGGTAATTTAATCAATTACATGACTCATTTTAATCGATTATTGGGTGTGTTTAATCGATTACAGGTTGTTACAAAACTCTGTTATAAATATAAAGAAGGCTTGGCTTGAATCTTAACTTGAATACTTCGAAATTTCTGAATACACACAAGCCTTCACAAAGTTCTAAAGTGATTTTCTGGGTTTACTTACTTTTTGTCCAACTCTTTAATCCTAATGGGTATTGTATGATTTCTTGGGCAAGATATTTCTAAAGAGTAAAGGAAAGCATGTTCTGAAAATCTGTTTTTGCATTCAACCTTGATTGGTAACTCATATGCATTCATATTCATTAGATCATCAGGTTGTTTCTCTCCTTAATCTTTGAGTGTAATTTCGTTTTTGTAATTTTTGTTATTTGATGTTATTGTAAAGGGTTCTTTGAAGCTTGTTCTAGAGTAGTGTTCTCTAGGAAAGAACAGAGTAGTGTTCTCTTGTTTTTGATCTTTAGGAGTCTAATAGGGTTTTAGATTTCTATTCTTTATCTAGGGTTGATAAAGAGAGATTGTTGTAAAGCTTGTAAGAACATAATTTTATAATAGTAGAACTCTAATCTAGTGTTGATTAGAATAAACTGGATGTAGCTTCTCTTGAGAGGTGAACCAGTATAAATTGCTTGTGTTGATTTTCTTATCTCTATCTCTTCAAGTAATCTTGTTCATTTGTTCTTGGTGGTTTTATCATTACTCAACAAGTTCTGTTTTTGAGCTATTGATTTCTTGTGCTGAGCAATTTGATTGATTAAAAACATTCTTGGTTTAAAAGTGATTAAGATCCTTTAACTTTGATTTTATAAATAATTTTTAAAAGACTAAGTTTAAACCAATTCACCCCCCTCTTGGTTATTGTGGGTATTCCTATTGTTTTCAATTGGTATCAAGAGCAGGTTCTTGAGTATTATTCAAGATCACTATCTTTCTTTAAAAAGAAAATGAATACCACAGAAATTACCTTCAAGGAGGGTGCCTCCCTCAATCGTCCTCCGATGTTTGAAGGATAACATTTCAGTTTTTGAAAAAATAAAATGAAAATCTTTATTCAATCAAATGACCTAGGAACTTGGAATGCAATAGAAAAAGGTCCTTTGATTCCTATAAAAACTGTTGGTAATGATATGATTCCCAAAGAATGGGATGAAATAACAAATGCTGAAAAAAGAGTGGTTCAATATGATTTTAAAGCTAAGAATATGATTACTTCTGCACTTTCCTCTGATGAATTCTTTAGAACTGTTAGGTGCAAAAGTGCAAAGGAGATGTGAGAGATTTTGGAGATCACTCATGAAGGTACAAATGAAGTGAGAAGATAAAGGAAGCATGCTTTAATACATGAGTATGAAATGTTTAAGATGAATCCCACAGAAAACATATCTCAGCTTCAAACAAGATTCACTCACATAGTAAATCATCTTCTTGGTGTTGGAAAGATTTTTGATGCTGAAGGATTAAATATCAAAATCTTGAAATGTCTCACAAGACCATGACAACTAAAGGTGACAACAATCAAAAAATCAAAAGATCTATCCAGAATGTCCATGACTACACTATTTGGTAAGCTTCTTGAGTATGAACTTGAAATATCACAACTAACCAATGTTGAAGATGCAGAAAAAAAACATAAAACAAAATAAAGAAAGCTGCATCCTCAAAGGTTGAAAAAATGGAAGACTCAAGTGAAGAAGATAAAGAGGACAACATGAACTTGATTGTCAAAAAGTGCAGCAAGTTCTTGAGGAGAAACAAGAACAAAAAGTTCACAAAGAACAACAACAACAACAACAACAACAAAAGTGACAACAATTTCACTTGATTTGAATGTGGAAAGCCTGACCACATTAAATCTGAATGCTCTATCTTTTTGAAGAAGCAACAAAGTTAAAACAAAATAAAGAAAGAAGGAAAGCTTAAGATAGCCTACATAGCCTGGGAAGATAATGAGTCAACAACTTCTGAATCATCAATTGAAGATGAAGAAACAAATGTGTGTCTCCCTAACACAATTAATGAGGATGATGATCTCTCATGTGCTGGAACTGAGATATGTCTAAGAGCAAGATCATCATTATGATATCTTGATAGTGGATGCTCTAAACATATGACTGGTGACATATCAATGCTCACAAATTTGACCCTTAAAGATGGTGGATTTGTCACCTATGGAGACAACAACAAAGGAAAGATAATAGGAAAAACAAATATAGGAGACAATTTTAAAACCAAAATAAAAAATATTCTTTATGTGGAAGGTTTAAAGCATAATCTCCTAAGTATAAGCCAACTTTGTGATAAAGGATTCAAAGTGTCATTTAATGACAATTGCTGCATGATATGTGATGGAAAAAATGGTGAGGTGATTCATATAGGTAAAAGAAACGGTAATATCTATTTACTCTCGATAGATCATGCATTCTTTCACAACATTTTGTGCTTAATAATTAAAATTGATGAATCTTGGCTATGGCATAGAAGGGCAAGTCACATTAACATGCATCATATGAACAAGCTAATTAAAAAGGATTTAGTCATTGGGTTACCCAAACTCAAGTTTGAAAAGGACAAATTATGTGATGCTTGTCAAAAGGGAAAAGAAACAAAAAATTCTTTTCAAAGTAAAAATGTTGTTTCTACCTCAAGACCCCTTGAATTACTTCACATAGATTTGTTTGATCCTTCTAGAACTATGAGTTTAGGAAGTAATTACTATGGACTTGTCATTGTAGATGATTACTCTAGATTCACATGGACTTTGTTTTTGAAATCCAAGAGTGATGCTTTCAATGCTTTTAGAAAACTGGCCAAACTTGCTCAAAATGAAAAAGGGATGCAAAATTATCTCAATAAGAAGTGATCATGGTGGAGAATTCTAAAATGAACATTTTGAAAAATTATGTGAAGAAGATGGAATTAACCACAATTTTTCAGCTCTAAGAACACCTCAACAAAATGGTCTTGTGGAGAGGAAAAATAGATCCCTTGAAGAAGGTGCAAAAACTCTTCTTAATGAGACAAATTTACCTAAATATTTTTGGGTTGATGCTGTAAGTACAGTTTGCTACACTTTGAATAGATTACTAATAAAGCCTATTTTGAAGAAAACCCCTTATGAACTATACAAATGTAGAAAACCAAACAGGAATTTGTTGGTTGGGGGGTTGCAACGAGGTTTTATTTCTTTTTTTGGGGCGGGGGTTGTTGTAATTGGCTGCTTCCAAGTTCCAAACGTTGGATCTTAAATGCTAATGAAAGTATGAAACTATTTTTTTAAATGTTTTTTTCTTTTTTTTTTAACAAGTGTTTGAGTTTTAAATTAAGTGACTATTTTTTTAAGTATTGAACTCTGTCATTTGTGGATAAGTGTTGTATGTAAGAATGAGTTTTTCTTTCTTTCTTAGGTACATAAAATTTGTTTCAAAATATTCATAAATTGTTAATAATATTAATATAGAATAAAAATAAATTGAATGTAAGTATGAGTTATTGGGTGTGAATTAACATTTTATAATTTTTTTATTGATGATTTTGTTTTTTGAACTTAATCTTATTTAACTTATGTTTATGATATTTGTTACTTATTTATTTGAACTTGGACGATGATTTTTTTTTTTTTTTTTTACATTTTCGTATCTAATTGTTTATGTTATGGTTTGTGATGTTTTTTTTTAAATATTTTAAGACATGTATAAAAATGTTTTATTTTTTATTATAAACCAAATCATGCAGGTCAATTAGTGGTTCATCGGTTTGACCACTGAGCCAGTAACCCAATAGTGGATCGATTTTTAAAACTATACTCTAAACAAAACACAAAGATATCGAAAAGAAAGTATGATAAACTCTTAAAAAGATGAAGAGAAAAAGTAAAGTAAAAGAAAAAAAATCAACCAACAGATTAAAAATGAATAAATCTCACAGTTAATTTCTCCCCACCCTATAACCCGTCAAGAAGCAAATGGATCAGGTTTGGTCCAAACCCGCTTCATTACCCTCCCTCGATTCATATTCATGCCATATCGTGCTTGTTTCACTAATCCTTAAACCTTAAACCTTAAACGTTAAAACCCATTACTAGTATACTGCAGCACCGTTCGTTCATTGAAACCACAAACTCCACACAGAGATGGCTTTGAGACATCGCCCCCTTACGAAGCAACTCTCCAAGTTTCTAACTCCCGTTCTCAACGCAGGTGCTTGCTTTTCATCATTCACAGCCATTCTCTTTTGGGTACTCCCAAACATAAAAAAGAAGTTATTAAAACAGAAAAATCATTCTTGTCTTTGTGATATTTTGTTTTATTTACAAATTCCAGTGCTAAGATTCTTTGCCTATTTAGTATGACGTTTAGAAATCATAGCAGATAACTTTTAATGTTCTAGAGTCAAGCTGATTGATTATTATTATTTTTATCGGTAAATGTTAGTTTGTTAGATTTGTTAGAAATGAATTGGGGGATTCGACCGCGACCTCTCCCCATCTCTTCTCCCTTCACCCTTCCCCAATGGGCCAACCTTATATCTCCCCATTGTATCGATTATAGCTTGATATCTGAGAAAACATAGATTTTCTTCAATCAACGACAGCGAGCCTATCCATATGTTTGTTGAGCATTTAGAAATCCATTGCATGTCTATGCTATGCATAAGAGTAAATTGAAAAATAGAGCATTAATATCATGGAATGGTGAGAGATTCAATATATAAGTCCTAAATCGCAGATGTTAATTTGGCTGTATAGTAATTAGCCACTAGTTGTGGTTTCCTTTGTGTTTTGCCTTTGCATCTCCCTCCTTCACCGCCATAGAATATTTTGTTTTCTTAGGAGTTGTTAGAATTATGAAAGTGCATGTAAGTTTTGATTATTCTACTTTTGTTTTCATTTGCTTGCTCTTATGTTTATTTATGATACTGAAGTTTGATGATTACAACATGGTGTTTCTACAACGCTTCAATATATTAATTTTCTGAACCAATTCTAATGTAATTATTTATTTATTTATTTATTTTTTTACTCCCCCTCTCTCTCCAGGTAACTGCTGTCAGCAATCTAGCAAAGCTTTAAACTTAGTGGCTTTGTCTATAATGCATATGCCTTCTGCTCAGAGTCCAATTGCTAATTGGACTCAAGTGAGAGGGTTTCGTGAATACAGGTAATTTACTCTTGAAGGTTCAACTTTGCCCTTCAGGGTATCTGGTGGTCTGGTGATTTGGTGTTTCTTCTGAAGTTTTTGTGTCTGACTGCATAGCAAGACAAAGTAAATTGCAGCATTAGTCGTCATTTATGAATGTTAATTTCGAAGCATCACAATTTAGGATTTTCTAGCTTTGTTAGGTTTCCTGACTTCTGATTGGCAGTTTTATACAGGATCTCAACAAAGTTTGAAAAAGTACGTGAACCTGCGACTGAAATTGATCTTTTGTCTTTCATTAAGGCTTCACTGGATGAGTTTGAAGGTATTACTATTTATTATTGTTATGCTATTGCTAGTCTACGTCCTTTCATATTTCTTTTAATTGTGAGCCTGTCATGGTGATCTTTTAATTGAAGGTATTACTATTTATTTATTATTGTTATGCTATAGCAGAGGGCGAGCCCCGGCACAGCGGTAAAGTTGTGTCTTGGTGACTTGTTGGTCATGGGTTCGAATCCGGAAACAGTCTCTTTGCATATGCAAGGGTAAGGCTGTGTACAATATCCCTTCCCCTTACCTGCGCATAGCGTGGAGCCTCCGGGCAATGGGGTACGTAGTTTTTTTTTTTTTTTTTTTTTGTGAGCCTGTCATATCCTTCAATATTTTATGAGTGTTAGTTATATTATCTAATTCTATAGGTTATTTTTTGTTTTGATAAGCAACTTCTTTTGCTTCATTATATTTTTAAACCTCGTTCATTTCTTCCCATCATTGACATTGATATAGGAGTTCTGCTGAGAACTTTCTTCTTTTGATTTCTATGATTTGCAAATTTTGTATTTTTGAATTTAGAGAAATGATTATTTGCTTTTTAGTTTTGAAATTGTGTGGACCATTTTTTTGTGTTGCTATTTCACTAGTTCAATTCTAAGACACATTTGTTATTGAGTTTTAGATTCAATGAGTTAAATAGTCCATTCTCTCTACTTCTTGCCTATCGAATAATTTGTTCTGTTTTTTAAAGTGCAGGCACCCATCATTATTGGTTAAATAGATCTGACAAAAATGACCAACTTTTTGGAGCTGATGGAATATTTTTAGTTCTTTCTGCAAGGGTTTTTGACTGTGGCATTATGTTTGAAAAATTGAAGACAATTCAAAAGAGGTATACAAAAGTTAAATTTTTTCTTCTCACTTTGTAGGAATGGATTTTTCATAATAATAAAAAATACATTTTGGTGGCAGGTTTCCTCATATTAATATTATGGGTTTGAAAGCAATTCACTCTTCTTCTGATCAAGTGCACCTAATCCAGTTACTGATGACAGAAAATATAACATTCCCCATTTTGTTGTCTCAGCAGAAATTTCCTAAGGTTAGGTAAATCCCTTGTTTGGCTTCTAAAATACTGTAGATTAAAATTTGTTGCATGCAAAGACTAATTATTCCTATTACAATGAGTTTTGTTTTATCTAACCTGGACGTGGGCTAGATATAAAGGCTCCTTATCTAGTGGTATCTCTTATGGCTCGTGGTGCTCATCTCTCTTATTGTGTCTGGGTTTGCTGTTTTAATGGTTCTGTTTTAATGATTGTTTTATCAATAGCTATATTGGGCTGTTGTAACTTTGTTTTTCTTCTCTGGTTACATTTCGTGGCGATATATATATATATATATATATATATATATATATATATATACGTATATTAATCTTTGTCTTTGCAAAAAAAAAAAAAAAGAAATAATGAGTTTTGTGTGTTTAATTGTTTGCTAACATATCTGTAGCCCCGCATTTTAAATAGTCATCATCCACCTCCATCTCATCCTCGGAGCTCTCATTCCCATCATTATCCTCATCATCGGAGCTGAACTCACTGCTGCCACTACTGCTCTCCTCCTCCTCATCAGGCCTATTATCACCCCCTTGTCCATGGACAGGCTGGTCTCCAGCTTCCACTGGCCAATTAACATAGGCCGTGATCTTAGCAGCAGTGGGCCAGTGGTATGCCCCTTGTGGACCTTAATCTCTCTGTGTGTACTCCTGGAAGGCACCCATCATGAAACCAAGTGCTCTGTGGGTGGCATCCAACTTGAGGTCCATCTGGCACATCTCATGGAAAAAAGTCAAACAGCACGGAGAAGGTGGTGGAGCTTGTGGAGGATGGCCCCCCACGAGGAATGCAATACTTATCTATCCACACTTCTGGTGGTTGGCAGAGAGGAAGCAAGTATTGCATTCCGCGTGGGGGCCACGATCCACAAGCTCCACCACCTCCGTGCTGTTTGACTTTTTGCCATGAGATCCGCCAGATGAACCTCAAGTTGGATGCCACCTACAGAGCACTTGGTTTCATGATGGGTGCCTTCCGGGAGTACACACAAAGAGATCAAGGTCCCCAAGGGGCCTACCACTGGCTCACTGCTGCTGATAATTTGTTAAACATGAGGGGGCATGCTAAGATATAAATTAGGCATTAATCTTCATCTAATAACTTAAGCTTCTAGCTGAGTTGGTTTGGTCCTTGATGGTTTTCGTGTATATTGACCAACCGCCCTATCTTTTACTTGTTTACAAATATATATTTGATGTTGGCATGCACATTTATTTAATGTAATTCTTTTGATACGTGTAGATAGAGAAAGGTGCATGCTACATATTGTTTAAAAATTTTAGAAGCCCAGTAATTTATCATGAGAAGGATGCAAGTCTTGAAATTCTAAGCAAAGGTAATGGTTCATTTTCCATGATTAACATCTTGCAGGCAATGTGATATTTGTCTATTTTTCATGTTTTATGTCTGCATTTTTACAATTTTTTATGCTGGTCTCAAATGTAGCTGTGCAGGAGTTACAGGAGCAACCTGGTGGTGATTCTAAGTCACTTAATGTAGTTAGATGTACGTCTTTGAAGCAAGATGGGATCATTAAGGATGAATGTAGTTTTTCTCCTCTTCAGAATTTACTTCTATATTACCCAGGTAACCAAGAGGTTGATCAATGATTTTTCTGTATTGCTTCTATCTCAGACTAGAGTTGAAAGGCAAATTTCCTGAGAATGAGCCAGACAAATCAAGTCTCTGCTCCTTTATCTTTCCTTTTCAAATATTACATCTTAGAATATGCTTTTGTATATCTTTGTAAAGTGTCGTAATATATTTGCCACCAATTTTTGTGGAGTTGTTTCTGTTTATGTGATACGTAGTGATGTGAAATCAGGCGTGGAATTCAGTAGGCAATGTATAAATTATGCTTCTTAATAAAATTCTAGCTGTTCAATAAGTTTCCCCTCTTTCTGGCATTTGAACTTGGTACCTCAGGAAAGAGTTTCCTAATCCATACACATACCTTGCAGGGCCTTACGACATTATTGCAGATGGCCATTTGTTGTAACTTTGTTTGGTAGACATTTTCTAGGCATAGTTTGAAACCCAGAGAATAAAATAAAATTTTGGCAGAGTTGGTGTATTCTTTTAGAATGTGAGTTTGAGTCTAACTCAACCCCAAAGTTAGCTCATGGTGTAAGGGTTGCCCCTCAATTATATGTTATATTTTGACACTATCTCTAACCGATGTGGGAGTTGGATTTTTTCCAATACACCCCCTCATGCCTAGGACTTTTGGGCTTGGTGCATGGATAACATGGTGGATGACCTTTTTAATGGATTTAGGATAGTGTCTGATATCATGTAACAATGTTTTACTATAATGTTTTGTTGTCTTATCAGACCACACAAAATACTTATTTATAATGAAAGGTTTACAAAATAAGAAAACTAAATAATGAGTAATAAGGGAAATAATCCCATACTAAATTGCTAAAATTAAAACATCGAATCATATATTTCACACTCCCCCTCAAGCTGGAGCATATATGTCATATGAACCAAGCTTGTTACAAATATGGTAAATCAAACAAGAAAGAAAATAAAGACGAAAATGAAGACGATTCTAGTTGTGTGGTTGTGCGCCGAAAAACCTTAAGGGCAGCCAATGAAGGCCCGTAGTTGTGACGGGTATTGTTTACTTGTGAATAAGGGAAGCCCTGAGGCGGAAGGAGGCTGTTCCTGTGTGACACTTGCTGGAGATATGTCACGCTTCGTGTGCATGAACTTCCCTTGCCAGGAAAGGGCCTTGCATGGGGTGGTTGTGAAGGTGTGTTGAGTTGGCTACGCAAATAGATGGTGTGGCGTTCTTGAAAGGACGTTGATGCAGACTGACAAGAGGGAGGCGTAGTGGCCGCCAAACAGGCCCAATAGTGGGTGTGGGTATTGTTTACCTGCAAAGAAAGTTGTGCACAGATGTGTCAGTGCGAGGGATGTTGGTGAATGTCGTTACGAAAGTGGATTCTGAAGGAGGATCGGTAGAGGTTATGAAACACACCTAAACAAGGCTAAACAACCTGCCAAACGAGGGTGTTGAGAGGGGTGTTTGGTTTCAAACTTAGCCAAACAAGTCTGAACAAAGATTGGATAGGTCCGTCGGAAGTAGGGAATGACAATGGAGAGGTCACCTGAGGATGAGTCTCACAAGAAACGATGCCACGCGCTGATTTATGAACATTGCTTTAGTTACATGGCTGGAGAGAGTATGCGTGTGTGGGCGCATGCAACGGAGTTGAGGTTGCGACTTTGGCTTAGAGGTCACCGGCGAAAATGATGGGCGACGGTGACCAAACGGTGGACGCAGGTGTTGAGGGTATGTTCACTTGAAAAAGAAAAGAGATGTGCATGGAGGCACGTGCAGCACGGCTGCTGGAGCAATGATTGGCGTGAAGGTCATTGGTGGTTGGACGACAAGCAGACAGGTCCACCGAAAACTTGAAAAAATGATAGAAGAAAGGCAGCACACAAAAGGGCTCACTGGGGATAGTGGGTCCCCGACGAGGGTTGGTTTTTCCTTATTCCATCAACCTAGCTCTAATACCATGTTAGAATGTGGGTTTGAGCCTAACTTAATTCCAAAAGCTAGCTCATGGTGTGAGGGTTGCCCCTCACTTATGTGTTATATTTTGGCACTACCTCTGATCGATGTGGGACTTGGATTTTTTTCCAATATATTCAAAGTATAATATGATTGCATTGGAAATAATGGCAATCATTGGATATTCATGCCGTTCTGATAGATCTGGATCAGAAAATGAACACCCTGATGAGATTTTATTGAGAAAATTCAATTCCCAATTTTGAATCAATGTGAGCACTCACAACTGGACAGGGCATAAGGTTGATAACTTGATATAGATACTTGTGTTTGAGAGACCAGGCTTTCCCAAGTTTTGCTTCCATATAAATTCCCCTTCTCTTTTGTACTTCCCCCTTTTTTATTTCTATTATGAAGGATAGGAAAAATGAGGGAGTGTTAGTGAGAGAAACAGTGGGTGGGTGAGATTGAGGAATATAAACAACTACAGAGCGGGGGCTAGGGGGACACCCGGTCTCAACCACAATGTGAATGGGTACGGCCAACACTCCACGAAGCAAGTGGCGACACTAAGAGGGGGAAATTAGAGGAGAAATTGGAGGGATGCAGCTGATGTCTCATCCTTTTACTTCACAGAATTTCCGGAAGACTTTGGGGAAAAGGATTTGTGGCTAGAGTTCAAGAAATGGGAGATGTTAGGGAGATATTTA
Source organism: Glycine tomentella (assembly GCA_007407185.1). Classification (NCBI taxonomy): domain Eukaryota; kingdom Viridiplantae; phylum Streptophyta; class Magnoliopsida; order Fabales; family Fabaceae; genus Glycine; species Glycine tomentella. Next base: position 1,276,619 of record PYAF01006003.1, on the reverse strand, counting down.
TTGCAAATAACAGGAACAAGAGCGAACGAAGATACGGTTTCGTTCGGTTCAAAAGGGTTAGAGATACAAGATTGTTGGAGCGTTAGCTGGATAGTTTGGTTATTGGGGGTCTTAAGTTGCACATGAACCTCCCTAAACATGATTGGGATTGGCAGATGGTAAAGGAAAACACACGGCGGAGCAACACAAGAAGGCGGTGGCTGGTGCGAAGGTCGCAGAGAAGCAGAAAGATGTAGTGAGGACGACAACGACACAAAACACCTAAGTTCAGGGAGCCGACAAAGATTCTTCGCCAATGCAACACCTGTCTTCAACATCAACCTCAAAGGGTCTCGTACGCGAGAGCAGTCACATGGACTAACCACGTCCCGACAAAGAGGTGGTCCCCGTTACAGGCGCAGGCGATGATAAAACCTTCTTACTCGACTATCCAATTAACTATACCAATGGAGAACAGAAAATGGTAAAGTGATGCTTGGGTTGGTCGACTAAAGAGGTTGACGGCGTTTGATAGATTGGTAGAAGAGTTCCTGTGGGACGGTGGAGAGGACATTAAGCCTAAGTATCTGGGTGATGACATGGTGCTTCTCACGGGGCTTACTGACTCAAAAGCAGAGGAACTATGCAGGGAATCAGCTGAGGGTGGTCTGTCCAAGTTTCATTCACTGGAAAAATGGAACCCAACACTGAGGTTTGGGGCTAAGCTGGTGTGGGTCTTGTGCTGGGGTATCCCACTTCATGCTTGGGATATGGAGAATATCAGTAAAGTTGTGGCAAGGGTGGGTGAAGTGGTTGATGTGGATGACAACACTAACGAACTTCACTGCATGGATAGAGTACGAGTTCTCATCAAAACTCCGTGGCACCCCATGATTAACCATAAATTGATGGCGTCCATTAACGAGGTTGAGTTTACTATCTATATTGTTGAGGAGACATGTTACAGCTCGTACAGCTGTCACTGTAACAGTGGGAGGCTCGCAGGTTCTTCCTCTGATGAGAGCTATCATCTGACAAAAGTATCTTGGAGACGAGTGAAGCTTTGGAGGATGTTGTGGCTGTTGCAGAGCCCCCGCCGACAGCCTTGGAGGTGGATGTGGTGAGGCGAGAATACAGCAGTAAGGGGGGGGGGAGGAGCAAGTGACCAACGGTCACTGTTCTGCACAAGGACTGATGTGTAAACCTGTCACAGACTATATCCAAGATGATGAACCAGCTGTGGTGTTCGGCGGAAGTCAGCTACCTGCACATAAAGGGCAGGCTCCCGATAGTGACGATATACTTGCAGACATTACCTGTCAGGAGGCAGGAAAGCCACTGTTGGAAACGGATATGGAAAGCATTGATCGTGACTTTTGTGAGGAGACAGAAGACAGAAGCCAAAATGGAGGTTTTAGATTGGGGGGGACCCACATATGTCACAATTTTTTGAATTAAAGGAGATGGAGTTAGGTGTTGGTACAGTGGGAAGAGAGCGGCTTTTTATAAAACTCTAGCAGTTTCTTGAAAAATTGATCTTTGGGAACCATCACAAGTGCGCCCGGCCTATATTTAAACGAGCTGGTGTTTTTATGGAACTTAGCTCGAATCAACAAACGAAATTCAATTGACAAAGAATGGGCACCTACGGGACCCACAGACATATGCAGTGGAGAAGGGCTAGGAGATAATTATAGAATGTTGGGCCTTAATATATATGGGCCTGATCCACGTGGATGGAGGAATTTGGAGGTGTCTAGAAGGTCTGGTTTGGAATCTATTTGGTGGAGGGATCTCAGCTCCATATGCTGTGCATCTGTGGATAGTAGGGGGCTGTTTAGTGGAAAGAAATGGCTGGTCGGGTGTGGCTCAAGGACCTTGTTTTGGGAGGATGGGTGGATGAATGATGGATTATGCTTGAGAGACAAATACCCAAGACTGTACCAGCTATCCCTCCAACAACAACAGCTCATCTGTCACATGGGTAAACTATTCCAGCAGGGGTGGGAATGGCAGCTGAGGTGGAGAAGATTTTTCATGGAAGGAGAGGTGGCATCTGCTGTTAAATTATGGAGGATATCCAGCAACTTGATTCTAGGTCACAGCAGCAACATTCTTGGTTTTGGGAGGATGGTATACCTGGAAAATACACAGTGAGAACCGCATACAATTTTCTTGGCAGGGAACAGTCAACAACAAGTCAAGTCTTCAAGGAATTATGGAAAATTAAAGTTCCTAGTAAAGTGTCTTGCTTTGCTTGGAGACTTTTTGGGGACAGACTTCTTACGAAGCGGAACCTAATAAGAAGGAATGTGGGTATCGACGACCCATCATCTCCTTTTTGCAGGTCTTCTAATGAGGATGCAGCCCATTTGTTCTTCAGCTGTGATAAAATTAGGCCACTTTGGTGGGAATCATTGTCTTGGTTATCTATATGAAACGCCCTACCCCTACATCCGATTGAACACTTCAGCCAACATTCTTTCTACTCCCATATTGGGCTATGTTCGCAGAGATGGCTGATCTGGTGGCTTGCTTTGACATGGGCTATATGGGGACACAGAAACAACATCATTTTCCAAAACGGGAGTTTCAACAGCCAAAAGTTGTTGGATGATGCTCTCTTTTTCTGTTGGTGGTGGATTAAAAACATGGAGAAAGGCTTTCACATGTCTTTTTTCGTTTGGTCTTGCAACATTAGGGATACTTTTTGTACTCAGGGGAGGGTTTAATTTTCTCTCACCTTGGTTTTGGGGTTTTTTGTTCATCCTTGCTATGGCATTGTAATTCATGTCTTCCATGTATTAGGCTGCCATAATTATGGATTTGATATCATGGACTTTTTGTTTTCATACTTGTAGTTATCCTTTATTCATATATATAATATTATCTTTGCCGATCAAAAAAAAAAAAATATGGGCCTGATCCACAATGGCAGGTGTACTCTAGAAATAAGGGGTGCAAAAAGGATTCTGAGAGAAAATATTCTGAATTTAAATCTGGGCCAGGCTTACAGCAATATACTAATAAAGGAAAAGAGATTTTGTCTATCCAGAATAACTCAGAAACATCCCCTACATTGGTGGGAGGTAGTGGGTTGAAGGATATAGTGGACTTAGGGGAAAGGCCCAACGAAAACGAATATAAATCTGCTGAAGAGGGAGTTTTTAGCACTACAAAATGTGAGTGGGAAAAACAACCTTCCAGTGACTGGGCTTTGGCACAACTACTGGGAACAAGCTGCAACAACCAAAAAGAAATGGTACAAAAGATGATTGTCATGGAGGAAAGAGACAAATGAGGTCCAAAGGTTGGGAAACAAAGAAGGTATTTGATGAAGATCCTGTCATATAATATAAGGGAGTTGGGGAGGGGAATTAAATGGGCCTCTATTAGAAAATTGATCAATAAAGAAAGGGTGGATATGCTTTGTATACAAGAAACTAAAAAGGAAGTCATTGATAAAATGGTTTGCCAAGCCATATGGGGTGACCTAGTTGTTAGTTGGGAGTTCAGCTTGTAATAGAGCTGGTGGACTTTTGTGCATTTGGAGTGAGGATGCTTTTAAACTTGAGAAGAAGGTGGTGGGAAATGGTTTCATTTACTTGGAAGGGACATGGGTTGCAGCTGATGTAACAGTCACTATTGTGAATGTTTACTCACCTTGTGAGACAACATTGAAAAGAATTATGTGGGAAGAAATCAGGCAGTTGAGACTTGGAAGTATGGGGGGCCTATGGTGTGTAATAGGTGACTTTAATAACATTAGAAGACAGTTAGAAAGAATGGGTATCTGTCAAAGAAATCCAGATAAGGGCAACATAAAGGAGTTCAATGAATGAATTGCAGAATTGGAGATTGAAGATGCACCTTGTGTAGGGAGGAAGTTCACTTGGTACAGATCTAATGGGACTGCTAAAAGTAGGCTGGACAGAGCTCTAGTATCTGAAGAATGGATGGCTAAATGGCAAGGTACTACTCAGATTATTCAAAACCACAATTTCTCTGATCACTGTCACATTCTGCTGAGAGCCTTTTTTGCTGACTGGGGCCCGAAGCCCTTTCGGGTTTTGGACTGCTGGTTTGGAGACAAATTATTCAGGAAGGTTGTTCAAGATAGCTGGAATGGAACAGTTAAAGGGAAAGCTTTTCTATATTATATTCAGAACATACAATACATGTATGTATACACAAGATATATGGGCCCTATTGGGCCCTGATGCTAAGAAACAAACAAATATATTCTAACGCTCCCCCTCAAGCTAGTGCATATATATCATGAACACCAAGCTTGTTACAAATGTAGTTAACCCGAGGTCCTCTAAGGGCTTTTGTGAAAATATCTGCTGGTTGATCACTAGAGTTTACAAAAGCTGTCTCAATCTGCCCAGCTTGAATCTTTTCTCTAATAAAATGACAATCAATTTCAATATGTTTGGTTCTCTTATGAAAAACTGGGTTTGAAGATATATGTAGCGCAGCCTGATTATCACAAATAAGTTTCATAGGCCGCTGCTCACAAATATGTAATTCCTCAATCAGCTGTTGCAACCAGATGAGCTCACATGTTGCAATCCCCATAGCTCGATATTCTGCCTCTGCGCTGGACCTGGCCACCACGGTTTGCTTCTTGCTTTTCCAAGATATCAAATTTCCTCCAAGGAGAACACAGTATCCTGAAATGGAACGTCTATCTGAGGGAGAACCTGCCCAATCAGCATCTGAATACCCACACACTTCAGAATGCCCTCTATCTTTGTATAATAAGCCTTTTCCTGGTGCACCTTTGATATATCTGACAATCCTTATAGCAGCATTCCAATGTGAACTACAAGGAAAATCAAGGAATTGGCTTACAACACTAACTGCAAAGGAAATATCTGGTCTCGTCACAGTGAGATAGTTTAGTTTCCCAACAAGTCTCCGATACCTACTAGGATCAGATAAGAGCTCCCCCTGTCTAGGTAACAGTTTAAGATTAGGGTCCATAGGAGTATCCACTGGTTTACAACCCAACATACCGATTTCTTCTAGGATATCTAAGGCATACTTCCTTTGGCAAATGGAAATGCCTTGTTGAGATTGTGGCACCTCAATCCCTAGAAAATAGCGAAGTTTGCCAAGATCTTTAGTTTGGAACTGGCTGAACAGAAATTGTTTCAGTTGGTCAATTCCAACATGATCACTGCCTGTAATAACAATATCATCAACATAGACCAGAAGATAAATGCATTGACCAGTATCACTATGCCCGTAGAAGACAGAATGATAAGCCTCACTACGGATCAGCCCAAAGGCTTGAATTGAAAAACTAAAGCGACTAAACCAAGCCCGAGGAGACTGCTTCAACCCATATAAGGATTTGCGGAGTTTGCACACCTTCCCAGACTCCCCCTGAGCAACAAAGCCTGGAGGTTGCGCCATATAGATTTCCTCTTGCAGATCGCCACGGAGGAAAGCATTTTTAATATCAAGTTGAAGAAGTGGCTAGTGGCGGATGGCAGCAAGAGTAAGAAATAAGAGAACTGATGCCATTTTAGCAACCGGAGAAAATGTATCTCCATAGTCAAGACCAAAAATTTGAGTGTAGCCCTTGGCTACTAATCGGGCTTTGAGACGATCAATGGTACCATCAGGTCCGACTTTAACTGTGAATACCCACCAGCAACCAACAATAGATGTCCCAGGAGGAGCAGAAACAAGATCCCATGTGCCGTTAGAATGAAGAGCAGTCATCTCATCAATCATAGCTTGGCGCCAACCTGGATGGGAGAGAGCTTCACCTGTGGTTTTAGGAATAGAGACAGAAGAGAGACTAGATACAAAGGAAAAATGTGATGAAGAAAGACGATCATAACTCAAAAAAGCATAAAGAGGATGAGGATTGCGGGTAGAACGGATACCTTTGCGGAGAGCAATGGGAGTAGTCTCTTGTGTAGGAATCGGAGGGGATGAGATAACCGGAGAGGTCGGTGAGTTAGTGGGAGGAACAGCGACTGTAGGGTTGGCATCGGATGGTAAACGAGGACGACGTTGATAGGTAAGGAAGGGACGGTTCTCAGGCTGAAATTCAGTGACAACCGGAGGAGACAAAGGAAGGGTAGGAATGGGTAGAGCATAGTCAACCTGGGATAAAGGGGTGGCTGTACCAAAAAAAGGTTGTTGATCCATAAAGGTAACATCAGCGGACACAAGGTAACGTTTAAGGTCGGGAGAATAACAACGATAACCCTTTTGAAAACGAGAGTAACCCAAGAAAAGACACTTAAAGGCTTTAGATGTTAACTTATCTTTGCCAGGAGTGAGATCATGAACAAAACACGTACAACCAAAGACATGAGGAGAAAGAGGATAAAGAGAGGAATCAGGGAAGAGGATATTGTGTGGACTGTCATTGTTAAGTACAGATGAAGGCATACGATTGATAAGAAAACAAGAGGTGATAATAGCATCAGTCCAAAAACGTAAGGGGACATGCATATGGAGAAGGAGTGTGCGGGCATTCTCAACAAGATGTCTATTTTTATGTTTTGCCACTCCATTTTGTTGTGGAGTGTGAGGACAGGTAGTTTGGTATAGGGTTCCTTGTTTGACTAAAAACTCAGAGAAAAAGGAGGAAACATACTCCTTAGCATTATCACTACGTAGAATACGTATAGAAGTACCAAATTGGATTTGTATTTCAGCACAAAATCTCTGATAAATAGAGAACAATTCAGAACGATTTTTAAACCCAAGTACAACGAGAGAAATCATCAATAAATGTAACAAAATATTGAAAACCCAAAACAGATACAGTTCGACTAGGACCCCAAATATCAGAATGTACAATAGAGAAGGGAGCAGATGCTTGTTTGTTGACTCTATTAGCAAAAAATGAGCGAGTGTGCTTTCCTTGATGACAAGATTGACACTCTAGGGTCTTAATGTTTGACAAAAAAGGAGCCATCAATTGAAGTTTGGAGAGACTTGGGTGGCCTAGACGACTGTGAATGAGTTCCGGTGACTCTACAATGGAACAGGCAACAGGAGAGTGAGGAGACACCGTCAGATAATACAGGCCGCGAGACTCACGACCCACTCCAATCATCGTCCCCATAGCCGGATTCTGCACAGAAACAGATTGGTTAGAGAAGGTAATGGTGCAAGATAGGGAATAGATCAATTTGCTAACAGATATCAAATTATAAGGTATGCCAGGGATATAATAAACAGAAGTCAGGGTTAAGGAAGAAGTTGGTTGAGCTTGCCCGACACCACGAACAGGAGCCTTAGTGCCATCAGCAAGGGTAACTGAGGATAGGTTGTCAGAGTAAGTAAGTGAAGTGAAAAGATCCTTATTACCCAAGCGATGATCGAGACAGACAAGCAACATGATTCCCAGTATCTGGAGTGGTAGTGTGAAGAGAGGCATTCTTTAGAAGAGTTTGAAAAGCCTCATATTCTGCCTGAGAGAGTGAGACTGATCCGGAGGAGGGAGATGAGACAACATCAGTAATATGAGCAGCAGGAGAAGGTTTTAAGTGTGGATACTTTGTGTAACAACGCTCTTCAACATGGCCACGCGTCTGACAATAGTTACAATAAGGCCTTGGACCACGTCCACCTGGCTACGACCACGCCCTCTACCTCGTCCAGCATTTCCACGAGATTCATTACCATGTGAGATGAGGGCAGTGAAATCAGTTACTGAACCGAGAGTAGGTGTAGAAACGGTCTCATCCTTCAGATTCAAAAAGCGCTGGAAGGTTTGTGAAAGAGTAGGATCACCACTGGTCAAAATATTATCTCGTACACCTTCCAACTCCTTGGGAAGACCAAAGAGGGTAACGACCATAAAGAGGCGCTCTACTTGCTTCCTATATTCATTGGCATTTGCAGCATAAGGTAACATAGCAATGAAATCCTTCATTAAGGAGCTACTCTTACCCACATATGCCTCCATTTTCTGGTCAAGGGATTTTCGCAATTCCATCATTCGAGAGAAAATAGCGTAGAGTTGCTGAATGTCGTTTGTGTAAAGACTTTTTGCTTTCTCCCATACTTCATGACAGGTCTCAAAGGAGTAGAAGATATCAAGGATGGTCACATCAATGGAATGCCAAAGAATGATCAAAAGCTGATTATCAATTTTGTTCCAATCTGCCTTCCTTTCCTGGAGAACATCGGCAGCTTTAGTGGTGAGATGCTCGGAATATCCCTGACCACCAAACCAGATTTTAACAGAGGTGGACCAGTTTTTGTAATTAGTGGAACCAATGAGCTTCGCAGCAGTAATGGATGGAACAGCAGTGGATATGATGCCTTGTGCTGTGTTAGACGTTGAGATACCCTTCGAGGCATTAAAAGACGACTCCGCCATTACAATAAAGAGAAGTAAAGAAGAAAAGGGCTGCAAAAGGGGACACACGCAAAAAGGCAACTACAGAAACGGAACCAGGGGCAAGAGACGAGGCTCGCGTCCAACTTTTGCCGTGAATGGTGGCCGGAAAAAGCCTCATGCGCTGGCATGTGAAGTGGGAAGACGGACAGAGAAGCCGCGCGTGACGGTGCGTGGCTGGCCGGAAAAGAGCGACCCTTGGACAGACAAACTCGCCGGGAAGAGACGATCCCGATCCGGTGGGTCTCGCCGGAAAGGGTAACCGGAAAAAGTTTCCGGCGGCGGCGGCGGACGGTGGCGGACAACGGTGTGGACCACCTGAGCGCTCGGATACCAAGTTAAAGGGAAAGCTTTTCTATGTTATATTCAGAACATACAATACATGTATGTATACACAAGATATATGGGCCCTATTGGGCCCTGATGCTAAGAAACAAACAAATATATTCTAACAGGAACTGTGATTTCTGGATGGGGAGGGTATGTGCTAAAAGAAAAGATCAAGAGGCTGAAACAGAAGCTCAAAGTTTGGAACAAACAAGAATTTGGTGATATCCAGCAGACCTTAAAAAGAATAGAATTTGAGCTTAACAAGCTGGAAATGGAAGGCGAGGCAAGACAACTGAATGAGGATGAGTTAAAAAAGAGAAAACAGTTGTAGGAAGAACTGTCGGGTGCGGCACAGTCACATGCCTCAATCCTTAGACAAAAGGCAAGGACTAGATGGCTCACGGAAGGGGACTGTAATTCCAGATTCTTCCATATGACTGTCAACAGGTAACGCAGGAATGATTTGGTCAAAGGCGTGTTTGTAGATGGATGCTGGTTGGAGGAAACTAGTAAGGTCAAAGAGGAAATCAGAATGTTCTTTAAGAGGAGATTTGTAGAATCAATGTGGGAGAGACCTAAATTAGATGGGGTCAGATTCAAGATCATTGAACAACAGCACAATAACCTTCTGGTGGCACGGTTTGATGAGAAAGAAGTGAGGGCTGCAGTTTGGGAATGTGGAAGTGAGAAGAGCCTTGGGCCGGATGGACTTAATTTCAATTTCATTAAAGAATTCTGGGAACTTATCAAACCTCACTTACTTCACTTTATGGAAGAATTCTTTTTAAATGGAGTATTTCCAAAGGGTGGTAATGCTTCATTTCTAGCTTTGACTCCTAAGGTGCATGACCCACTAAGCCTAGATGAATACAGACCTATTTCTCTAATAGGTTGTGTGTATAAAATTGTTGCTAAGGTACTGTCCTCTAGGCTGAAGAAGGTATTGCCAGTTATAATAGATGATCGTCAATCCACTTTTATAGAAGGGAGACATTTGCTGTAGAGTGTGATTATAGCAAATGAGGTGGTTGACGAAGCAAAAAGGAAGAATAGGAGCTTTCTTGTCGTCAAAGTGGACTATGAGAAGGCATATTACTTAGTCAGCTGGGAATTCCTTGTATGTATGATGAAAAGGATGCGTTTTTGCTCTAAGTGGATCAGTTGGATTGAGGGCTGCCGGAAGTCAGCCTCTGTTTCCATCTTGGTCAATGAGAGCCCAACAACTGAATTTAAACCTCAAAGAGAACTAAGACAAGGTGACTCACTTGCTCCTTTCTTGTTTAATATCGTAGCAGAAGGTCTTTTTGGTTTGATGAGGGAAGCACAGGACAAGAACAGGTTTGAAGGCTATAAGGTTGGAAAGGAGAACGTGGACATTAGCATCTTACAGTATGCTGATGACACTATTTTCGTTGGGGCAGCAACGGTGGCTAATGTTAGAACTATTAAGGTTTTATTGAGGAGCTTTGAATTGGTGTCGGGATTGAAGATTAATTTTGCTAAGAGCAGTTTTGGTGCATTTGGGATGAATGACCAATGGATCAGTAGTGCTGCCAGCTACTTGAATTGCAGAGTGTTGTCGGTACCTTTCTCTTATCTGGGTGTCCCTATTGGAGCTAATCCAAGACGGTGTGAGACATGGGTTTCGTTAGTCAAAAAATGTGAGAATAAATTAGCAAAATGGAAGCAAAAATATCTTTCATTCGGGGGAAGGGTGACTCATAAAGTCAGTCCTTAACTCGATGCCTATATTCCTCTTTTCTTTCTTCAGGATTCTAAAAAAGGTGGTGGACAGGCTAGTGAGACTTCAAAGGAAGTTTCTGTGGGGAGGCAATGCAGATCAGGAGAAGATTGCATGGATGAGTAAGGCTGAGGTTTTTCAACCAAAGGAGAAAGGAGGATTGGGCATTCAGGATATTACGAACTTCAACCTCGCTTTACTTGGGAAATGGCGATGGGATCTGTTTCACAACCATGGTGAACTATGGGCACAAGTGTTGGAATCTAATATGGAGGTTAGAGGAAGCTAGACGATTCAAGAAGGTCTGTTAGTGAGTCAATTTGGTGGAGGGATTTATGTAGCATATGTAATCCAAATGTTGAGGAGGGATGGTTTAAGAAAGTTGTTAAATGGAATTTAGGATGTGGCTCAAAGGTGCTGTTTTGGGAAGATGATTGGAAGAAGGATGAAGTGCCTTTGAAGCTGAAATACCCTAGATTATATCTGATTTCTCAACAACAGCACAATATTCAACAGATGGGAATTACATCCCAAGTAGGTTGGGAATGGCAGTTTAGGTGGAGGAGATGTTTTATGGAGGGTGAAGTAGCAGCAACTATTAATTTTTTAGAAGAATTACAAGGTCTGCTAATACATGAACAACAGCAGGACTCTTGGAGGTGGGAGGCTGATCTGAGTGGGAAATACATAGTGGGAAGCGCATATAGGTTACTTAATAAGGAGACAATTATTTAGAACTAGGATGTGGTGTTCATAGACCTTTGGAAATTAAATATCCCTAGTAAAGCCTCATGTTTTGTCTAGAGATTGCTGAGAGACCGTTTTCCTTCTAAGAAGAAACTAAGAAGAAGGAATATAGTATTAACTGATATCAGCTGCCCTTTCTGTAGGAGTTCTGATGAGGATGCCTCCCATTTAGATTTCAGCTGCCTTAAGATTCTGCCGTTATGGCGGTAGTCGATGGCTTGGATAAACATTCAAGGGGTATCCTCGATAACTCCAAAAGAACATTTTCTACAGCATTCCCACTGCTGGATCACTAGTCTCATGATCCAGAGATGGCAGATTTAGTGGATAGCCTTGACATGGTGTATATGGCACCATAGAAATAGGATAGTGTTCCATGGTGATAACTTCAATGGACATAAGCTGATGGAGGATGCTCTATGCTTTTGCTGTTCCTGGTTATCTAACCTGGAGAAAGGAATTAACATCCCCTTCCACTTTTGGTCTAGTCATATCAGGGAAGGCTTTTGTTCTTTGGGGAGGGTTTAACATAATTGCTTCTCTTATTTTTGGGTTGGGTGTGAGCCTAGTCTTCAGCAACATCTTTCGCACTCTAATCCATGTAAAATGCATGTATTAGGTTGCCATAGTTATGTTTTGCCTGGTGACAGGTTGTATATATTTTCTGTACTACTTGTACCTTTCTTCATCTTATATATATATATATATATATATATATATATATATATATATAATATTCTTGCTGAGCCAAAAAAAAAAATGAATAACAACCTTGACTAACTAACAGCTGTCAGTTGGACAGTTATTACAGTTAAATTACCTTATTTAAGAGGCTGTGATCCTCTGCTTTTCTTCTGTTCCTCCTTACTCGCTTACTTACCCCCTCCTGATTGGTGGTCTTAATATATTAATATTTATATCCTCCCCCAGGTAATTATTTCTTAATCTAATGGTTAGCTCCCAACTGTTTTCTGAATCTGGTAGCTGCTGCCATTTGATGATGAGTACTTCAGGTTTCCCTGAAGCAATAACTGTTAGGAAATCCCACATCACCTGCCTCAATTCTCGGGATGCAGCTTATATATCCTGTTCTGCTGTTAACATTCACCAGGGGCTGTTGCTGCACATTAGGTCCGAGCACTTTGTCCAGCAAAGAAACATAAGACACTGCTCCGTCTAATGCCCCATCCACCTTTCATGCATTAATGAATGAAGTGCTTAAGCCATTCATAACAAGAAACCCACATTGTCCTTCATGAGTCTAAAAGGTGGGAACTGTGATCTTATTGAGTGCTTGATAATCAACACAAAACCTGCGCCCTTCATACTAGGTCTAATTATTCTTTCTGTCATCATCTCTTGTACTAGTTTTTTGATCTCAGCTTTTTGGTAGTGGGGATACCTGTAAGGTCTGAGATTTAGAATGCTAGTTCCCTCCTTTAAAAGGATTGCATGATCGTGTCTCCTTCTGGGCAGTAAGCCTCCTGGTGCCTTGAAGACCTCCTTAAATTCATGTAATATTTCTTCAGCATCTTCCAGAGTGATCTGTTCTTTGTTGTCAACTTCAATTAATGAATTACAGCTGGGAATAAAATCTTGTCCCTCTTCTTGTATCAGCTTCCTCTTGCTTTTAAAGGAACCAGTATTTTAACAGTTCAGCTTCTCCTCTCTACAATTTCTTTTGGTCTTCCAAGCTAATATTCATTGTGAATTCTTCAGAATTAGCTCCTCCTTTTCTTGTTTTCTACTGCATCTCAACTTCAGATAATTTCTTAAATCCCCCTGCTCTTCCTCTTAATCCGCCACTATTTTAAGAAATTCTATGCAGTAGCTTTTATTTCATCTCTTCTCAACCCAGTTCCTGAATCGGAAGATTCTGTCATACCCTTTGGTTCATGTAAGGTCTATAAGAGTACCAAGACCTGCCACTATTATACAACCCCACCTTTGTAGCAGCGCTGTTCTTTTCTTATCAACTTCATTTTAGCTCCCACTTCCTCTTCTAACCCATACAAGAAAATATTCCTCAAGTTTGTTGTCTTACCCTTCTATCGTCCTAGTATATTTCTCAAAATTTTCCATATATGCTGCCACTGAATTTTCTACTTCAGCCCAAAGAGTGCTGCAAATAGGTTTTGGGCTGAGGTGGGCTGGAACTTCTCTACCACTACAATCTTGACATTCTCCCAAGTAGGGTGGAATTGCAATATTCACACCATTGGAACCTACTCAGTGCTTGACTATCCATAGCCACGATGACTGCCTGCATGTGTTCTTTCTCCGATGCTACCCTCATTTTGAAACATCTCTTTAACTTGTGTACCCATCCATATGCGTCCATATCCCCTACAAACACAGGAACCTCCAGCTTCATTTCTTGCTGAAGTCTAAACTTCACGTGTTCTCCCTCCAATTTGATCTTTTATCCGGCTATGCTCGAATTTCTATATTCCTCTTTGATTCACTTGCTCCCCAATCAAATCTGTAAATAGCTCCATCTTTCTTCCATCCGCTTGAATCTCGCATTATAGGCTTTGTGATCTGCTTCCAAGATCTTTCAATTGAATTGAGTCTTCCTTCCATCTTTTGCTAACCATGTGTTGTGCTTCCTGGTACCCCCAAGCTTTGATACCAGTTGATGGAGCAGGATTAGAAAATGAAGATGCTGAATGGGATATTATTGAGAAAATGTCAATTTACCGATTCTAAATCAATGTGATTACAGAACTGGAAGAAGGTTAATATAGATATGATTTTCAAGATATTAGTGCTCTCCCAAATTTTGATTCCTGAAAAGTCCCCCTTCTCTTGTCTCCTTCCCCCACTTTTATTCTATTACAAGTTAAATCCTAAGTCCTAACTAACTACAGCTGTTAGTTGGGCAGTTATTAGAAAGTTACACAATTATACTAGTTTTGAGGCTACGATCCTTTGCTTTGCTTCTGTTCCTCCTTACATACTTCCTCCTAATTGGAGGTCTTAGTTTATTACACACTCTTTTGTTCTATTGTGCAATTCTTTGATGCATTTGATTGAAGCTGAGTGCTCTAGACTTGCTCTTGGCCTGTAAACTTTTTATAGGACATGGTTATCTTTATATTTCCTTTTGGTGTTATTCTAATGGATTTCAACTTTATTTTGACATTTTTATGTTCGTTGTTGTATCTTGTTTTTGGTTTATCCTCCTCATGTTGTAGTTTTAAACTTCCATTCCTAGCTATAAAAAACAAAAAGTTAGATAACCTAATATTTGTACTATTTATTTTAAGTAGCATTAGCTGTTATTGACTTGTAGCTGATTTGCGTCGTAACTTAGTTGATTCCTCTTATACTTAATACAGGTCTTTGTATAAATAGATGCATGTACTGATTATTCACCCAATTTTCTTGAAGGAGAGATATTCATGTTAACAGTTGGCTTAAAATATCATTTGCGTTAGTCCATGTGGAAATTAAATCTGGAGGTTTATAGTTAGATAATAACTAGAAATATTTAGAGATAATAACTTATATTTCAAGTATGTGGTTCTTTTTTGTTGAAACTATTTAGATATTGCAATTTTTTTTGTCCTATTTTACAGGTTGCATCTCTACAGATGAAAGTAATAACCGCCTCTTCTTTTCTGATTGCAATCATCATAGGATTCTTGTATCTGATGGAAATGGAGAGATTCTGGATTATGTATGTATACTAATTATTGAAATAAGTGCATTTCAAGATTAGTTTTGATTTTAGGTCCTTTATTGACTTATTTTTTCCATGCTATCTAATGATAATAGTTGTTATCTGGATTTTGGTGAAATGCTTGAGAAAACAAGCACTTAGCAACTCCTATATTTATAAATTACATTAAGAGTAATAAATAAGGAAATGTAACTCCCTAAGAGCAACGATGAGCATTATACAAAGTCTTTATCTATTCATTTATCCTAGACATTAATTTACATTATAGGTACTGTTTCCAAATTCCAACACTCCCCCCTCAGGCCTCGAGTTAGTTGAATGCACCAAGCTTGGAACAAATATATTGGATTAGTGGTTGTCTTAGAGATTTTGTTAAGGATGTCTGCAAGTTGATCATTTGAGTTGACAGACGCAATAACAATTTCTTTGGACATGACCTTCTCACGAACAAAGAGACAATTAATTTTTCTGCGATTTGTCTTCTCATGAAACACTGGATTGGAGGCAATATGAAGAGTTTATTTGATTATCACAATGCAACTTCATTTGTTGAACGTCACAAAACTTCAACTCCTAATGAAGTTGTTTAATCTTGATAAGTTCACATGTAGCTGTAGCTATAGCCCTATATTTTGCTTATGCACTAGACCCAACAACAACATTTTGCATACTTCTCCATGATGTATCACGTGGTAGAGCGTCTATCAATTTAGTCATGGACTCCTTTAATTGGATACATAGTACCCCGTAGTAGAGTGTCTATCAGTTGGAGACCCTGTGCAATTTGCATCCAATACCCAATAACTTGGGTAACTCCTTTATACTCATATAACAGCCCTTGTCCATGAGCCTTTTAATGTACCTAAGAATATGAACCACTGCATCCCAGTTATCTAGTAAGTTTTGTATGGGTGTTTTTTCTTTTGCTATCATGTTACAAAAAGTGATTTTTCCATTTAGTTCATAGCTTGATATATATATAAGAAGTTATGCAGATAACTCTTGGATATTTTTCAACCATTTGGCTGTAAATGTTTGTTAGGATAAAATAGCTTTAACTTGGTATTTGATTTTAATATTAATTTTTAGTATTGACATTGAAACTAAAACTTAAGGTATGTTGTCTCTTTTCCAGATTGGCTCTTCCCCAGGGTTTGAGGATGGAGATTTCGAATCTGCTAAATTAAGGCGTCCTGCAGGTTCATATTACCATGCTACTGAGGATTGCTTATATTTTGTGGATTCAGAGGTATGAATTTGGATGTATATATTAATTACTATAAGATTTCTATCCAGATTCATCACTGTTGTGATAAACCGTTTCAGACGTAGAAATTTATACTATGCAAAATTAAAGAAGAATCTCTTTAATCAACATCAACATCAACATCATCAACATCTTTAACCCAAGTTAATTGGGATCGATGGTAGATGAACCCAATGATAGATACGAGGAGGTTGAAAAAAAAATAATAGAAAATAAGGGGAAAAGAAGGAGGGGGGAGATGAAGAGGAAAATGACTAAAAAGAGATTATCTGGAACATAGAGATAACAATGGGTTTAGCTCTCTACCAAGTTTATAACTTTTCTCTATTTCGTTCTAATACCATACGCCAATCTATATCCCACTCCATTGAGTCTTGTTTAATTACCTTTCCCCAGGTAAATTTCGGTCTACCTCTATCTCTTTTTGTGTCGATCTCTTGGTAACAAACTTTTGTTCTTAAGGGAACATCCAAGGGCCGTCTCATTACGTGCCCAAACCGCCTTAATCTATGTTCCCTCATCTTTTCACTCACACCGGTAGTACTACTACCTTTCACTAAATATTTTCATTTCTATCTTATCCATCTTCGTATAACCACACATCCACCTTAACATCCTCATTTCTGCTACCCCTATTTTATGCTCATGTTGTCTATGTGCTGCCTAACATTCAGTTCCATTGCAGGTTTTACAGTTCTATAGAATTTTCCTTTTAGCTTAAGGGGAATTTTGCGGTCACATAACAACTTAGATGCACTCTGTCATTTCATCTATCTTACTTTGATTCTATGATTTACATCCTCATCCATTTCTCCACCTTTTTGCAAAATTGATCCCAGGTATCTAAAAAAACATCTTTCTTGGGTACTTCTTGACCAAGTAGATGCACGGGGTCTTGATCACCATCTCTTACTAGTGAAAACTCATATTTCATATACTCAGTCTTGCTCCAACTTAACGTGAATCCTTTAGACTCCAAAATGCTTCTCCACAATTCAAATTTCCTATTAACACCGTCTTTGGTCTCATCAGTAAGCACAATATCATCTGCGAAAAACATACACCACGACACTTCCTGTTGAATATCTTTTGTTAGTTCATCCATCACTAAGGCAAAGAGATAAGGACTAAGAGCCGAACCTTTTAGGAAAATAACTTGATGTTCCATTACAAGCTTTCAGACATGTGGTAGCCTCATCATACATATCCTTGATTGCATTTACATACTTTAATAATAAAAGAAAAAAATTACAAAGAAGAGAATTCTTTATGAATTCTTGATCTCTCACAAGTGTACTCTCTAAAGGATTTGTATCCTTATGTTTTCTCTAAATGAATTGTTACAATCTCTCCTCACTTATTTATGCTAGAATACAAGCAACACAAGTCTTCCATTATGAATGGTCAATATCAACTAAACCATTAAATCAAGTAACGAATTATAATTATTTACTAAATATAGAAAGCCTATTCAAGCCATACATAACAAATCTCCACATTGGCTTGAATTCCCTATGTCATTTAGCTTTCACCGTCTATCGGTGTTGCTCCACTCACTTCCAGTGTCAAGTAGCACTTGTAATTCCAACTAAGTCCAAACAGTTGGAATTATAAGTGCTACTTGACATTGGAAAGGGGTGGAGCAACACTGATAGACGGTTATAGCTAAATGACATAGGGAATTCAAGCCGAGGTGTAGATTTGTTATGTATGGCTTGAATAGGTTTTCTATATTTAGTAAATAATTAAATCTATTACTTGATTTAATGGGTTAGTTGATATTGATCATTCATAATGGAAGGCTTGTGTTGCTTGTATTCTAGTATAAATAAGTGAAGAGAGATTGTAATGATTCGTTTAGAGAAAACATGAGACAAATCCTTTAGAGTGAACACTTGTGAGAGATAAATAATTCTCTATTCATAGAGAATTCTTCTTTGTAATTTTGTTCTTTTCACATTAAAGAGATTCTTCTTTAATTTTGCATAGTATGAATTTCTACGTTTGAGATGATTTATCACAATCACATTTGATGAAAACTTTATGTACATTGATTTAAATATCTAATATCAATATCCCTTTCAATGTTTATCTATAGCTCTGTCAAGGCTGCTGTATGATTTGTTAAGCCAATTTTCCAGGATCTGTATAAATCACAACCTTACCTTTTCTGCAAATTGAATTCAATTATCCTATGATGTCTTTGAGATGGATCAAAGAATGACATGATTTGCTATAAATCATATTTAACTGGAAACATTATCCTTGTGATAGAATAGAATTACATATAACTTTAATAAGGATGTACTGAATTTTAAAACTATATTCTTTTAAAACTGAAATAAATTACAATTTAATATATAAGTAGAAAAGTTGTTTTAACTAAGAATAGTAACATATGATGTAAACAATTTAATAAGAGAATATTAACACATGGTGTATGTAATATATATACTAAGAGTTGCGTATGGGGTCATACTTGTTGGTAATAAGACTTCCTTACAGAGGCCTTTTTGGGGTACTAATTATCTGGCAGGGTCCTTTTTTGGGTACTAAGAACTGTATGTAAGTCTGGAATATGTAGAGCTTGAAGAATAGAATTGGAGAAATTGATTGGAGCGATGCTTGAGCATGCAACATTGGATGATCTGCTGGTCTGTTGTGTTCATGTTGACGTTGGTTTCTTTTTTTGTTGGTTATGGCTTAAGAATTTGGAAAAAGGATTTGATATCCCTTTCTATTCGTGGGCTAGTAATACAAGGGTTGGCTTTTATAATCGGGGGGATGGCTTTATAGGTTACTTTTGTGGAACGGTACCTAGATATATCAAGGCTTTTGGATTCCTAATTCACGCAATAATGCTTTTATTAGGGCTCCATAGGCCTATACATAGCAGGTTGTCAATGTAAATAGAACAGTACCACTTGTACTCAACTTACTATTATAATACATAATATTTTTGCTGATAAAAAAAAAATAAATTGGTTTCTCCTCCTTTTGGAAACTAATATAACATTGTAAAAAAGTCACTTAACCAAATGGTTAGGCTAGAGAAAGATACAATTGTGTTCAAATACCTGAAAAGGAAAATGGCTTGTACAAATCCAGTTGGAAAAAACGAAATTTTTACCCATTTTGGTTTAGCATTTGCCCTCCCTTTATATTAGTTTTTATTTCGATCTTTATCATTGTCATATTATGTGTCATATGCAATCAATCGTAAAACACAACAAAGTAGTAATATATCCCTAAGTTGACAGTTAAGGTTTTTAGCATGGAAATTAAGAAATGCAATTAATATTTTTAATATTTCACAAAAAAAATTATGCAATTTATTAATATATCCCTTGTCTTTCATATTAATTAGATATTTCTCATTATAATTTTTATATATTTTCTCACTCCACAATGAATGGATAAGGATATAATAAGAAAAAAGTATTTAATGCTTCATTAGTATTGTAAACTGACAATCAAAATCGAATATTTTTTTTTTTTTTTTTTGCTAAAACATCAAACAAAATGAGATGGAGCCATGGAGGAAGCACTAAAGGGAATTGCTAGTAACTTTTTTAAAACTTATTTTGCTCAATGATTTTATTTTACTGTTTCAAATACTTAGAAAGTAACTTGAATGATATTTCAAACTTAATTTTATTTCACTATTTCAAAATTTATTGGGAGTATTTTTTTTTTTTTTTTCATATTTGAAGGAAAGTGAGAGTGATAGGGTGTGCCTCCCTTTTAGGGAGGTCTATGTGAGAAGGAAGACAAAAAGGAGTTAGGCAATCATTATCTTTGTCTTTTTAGGAGATTATTATCTTTATCTTTTTAGGAGAACATTATCTTTTCTGTTATTAGGAAATTCTTATCTTTATCTTTTCTGTTATTAGGAGATCATTATCTTCATCTTTTTAGGATTTAATTAGGATATTTGTCAATTACTCTCATTATTGTTAAGATTGGGGAAGGGAGGCAGAAATTATATATATATATATATATATATATATATATATATATATAATATTGAGAGGGGAGGAGAAAAGTATTCTGAATTGTTTAGTAGGTTCCAGGTTCCTCGAATTACCTGGGTTATATTGTTTATCTTATTTCTTTATAATCAATAATAAATCAGTTCTTCTATTTCTTCTTAATTTCTTGCCTTGTTCATCGCTTCTGACAAGGTCTTGGGTTCATACAACCATAATTCAGCAGAAATCTCTTCTTTTAGCCCATTGATGAAGATTCCCATCAAATACTGCTCATCTTACCCATTCACAGACCTTGCATATTTCTCAAACTGTGTCACGAGTTCGTGAACAGCTTGATCTTGTTTGAGTGCTAACAAGGATTCAAATGAGTTTCCCATGGATGCTGGTTGGAACCCCTGTATGAGGGCATCTTTAAAATCTGTACCCAGATTTCAAATCAAGTTTAGAAAAAACAGCAGCCTTCCCTAACTCACCCAGTAACTCAATCACTGGAATTGGGAATTTGTCTGGCACCGCCAACTTATTAAGGTATCTATAATCAACACAAAATCTCTACCCCTCATGCTTCTTCTTGACTAATATGATGGGGCTGGTGTACAGATTGGTGCTGGGCCGGATAAAGCCAGATTACAACAATTCTCTTACCAACTTCTCTATTTATTCCTTCTGGTAATGTGGATATTTATAAGGTCTCAAATTAGGAATTTGAGCCCCAGGTTTGAGGATAATCACATGATCTTGTGTCCTGAAGGGTGGCAGCCCTTGTGGGGTCTGAAAAACTGACGTGTATGCCTCCAACACCTCCTGAACATATGGTGGAATAGTGATTTGTTCTTCAGAATGCTCAATCTGATTGCACTCTAAAATAAAGCCAAGGCCTTTATCTTGTAAAGCCCCTTGGATTAGCTTAATAGAAGCCGATGCCTTGATTACTTTTGGATCTGCCTTCAGCACTTCAGTCTCTCCTTGTACCTTCAGCTTCATGGTTGGATCACCAAAATTGGCCTTAACTTCGCCCAAGGTTGCCAACCACTCCAACCCCAGCTCCATGTCTACTCCCCCTAAGCCAAAAAGGTAGAAATCCTGCTGAATGCAGAATTCTTGAATTTGTAAGTGCATTGATTTGCATATCCCTCTGCAACTAACTTACGCCCATCTCCTACTTCTACAAGATATGGAGAAGTTTCAGTGACCGGTAATTGTAGTCTTTCCACCATCTTTGTTGAGATAAAATTGTGTGTAGCACCACAGTCAATCAATACTACCACCTGGCAGCCCCTTAGTAACTTGAGGTGATTTCACAGTTGCGGCCCTCCAATCTCTTGCAGGATTTGGTTCTCACCCTTATTTCCGTCTTCTTCAAAATCTTCTAGGATCATTACATTAAGTTGTTTGTTTTTGCATATATGGTGAGGCCCAAATTTCTCATTACAGCAAAAAGACTCCCCTTTCTCATCTTTCCCTGCAACTCTGCTTGAGTCAATCGTTGGAAGGTACTGCTGCCCCTTGCGGTGTTGCTGTTACTTACATTATTAACGAAGGCTTGGGAACAAAACTGCCACTCTAATACCAGTGATAGAACCCAAACCAAGAAATTAAGAAGTAGCAGAACTAATTTATTATTGGTGATAAAGAAATAAGAGAAACAATATTACCCAGGTAATTTGAGGAACTTAGAGCCTCCTAAACAATTCAGAATACTTTTCTCCTCCCCTCTCTAAATATTATCTCCTATATATATAGTTTCTGCCTCCCTTCCCCAATCCTAATTATAAGAGTAATTGACAAATATCCTAATTAAATCCTAAAAAGATAAAGATAATGATCTCCTAATAACAGAAAAGATAATGATCTCCTAAAAAGATAAAGATAATGATCTTATTAAAAGATAAAGATAGTGATTTCCTAACTCCTTTTTGCTTTGCTTCTCACGTAGGCATCCCTAATAGGGAGGCACACCCTTTCAGAGAGACACAAGCAGTTTTTAACACTTTATCCTTGCAAGTGCTTTGATTACTGGGTGTATATAGATTATTAGCCAATGTAAAATAAATATTTTTTTTCCTCAGATTTATTTTCATGTTAATACTACATCGCAGATTTATTTAGCTATATCTATTGATAGAGTTGTCTCTTATTTCTTATATTCTGGTTCTTTTCTAAGAACCATGCTATCAGGAAAGCTGACATGGGAGCACGGACAGTGGAGACTCTCTATCCTACAAGCGCCTCTAACAAGGGAGGTATTCACATATGGAATTGGATCATGAGTAAGCTTGGTTTAGAAAGCAGTGGGAAGACCAGTGTTGAGGAAAGATCTGAAGTATTTGATTCTAAATCATTATATTTCCCATGGCATTTGCTGAAATCACCTGATGACACACTCTACATTATGGATCGAAGGTGAAAAAGTGTTTTTATTACCTTGTTAAAATGCTACTAACTAATTCCCAGTCCCCCTATACCCCTGCCTGACTTGAGAAGTTTCAAAGATTTGATGGGGTGATAGGAAACAGTTCATATCTATAAAAGGGAGATTGTATTGATGGTGGAATTTGGATAAAGTTACAGACAAATTTTGAGCATTATATGCTCTCAGCCACACATAGTCTTGGATGGTCCAACATAAAATACTGAAACTTAATAGAATGTACCCCTCTTTCTGTATGTTGTGTCAGATCTATATTTCTCATCCATATTTTATATTCTCAATAACTCAGTCCTTCTCCACTTACATTACAATGTTACTTATATTTGCATCTAAGCTCTAGTAGTCTTAAGCTTCATCTATAAACCTGTAACACCTCCTTGGATGCATCCTGATGAACTTTGTTTTGGAACCATGGTTTTATCATGCAGAATCTCTAAAACCTAGTCTAGACCACCTGATGTTTTCAGTAAAATCAATCTGTCATGTAAGAATGGCTTGCCCAGACATTTGTTTAGTTTTTTTGTCTGTGTCTGTATTGGAGGTTAGAGAAAACATTCTTCATCTCAGGAAACCCAAATTTGTTGAGATATTTGACTCTCTCTCAACTCATTAATTGCACAATCAAAGAAACATTGAAATGAGAGAAAGGTATGAGTCTTTCATTGAAACTATAAAGTATAAATGAAAGCCACTGGTTCTTACCCTTTTTACCTGAACCCTTTTAACAACAGTTTGTCTATTGTGTGGCCATAGACAAATGTTAAGAAGTCAAAAATAGAAAGCTTTTTTAAGAATACTTCCACAATATCCCTTGTGCCTCATTGTTCATTTTAATTTCAAATCTTGCCTTCTGTTGAACATCTTTCTTGATTCCTTCTAATTTTCGTTTTTTAATAACTAAGTTTGTCTTGGGTTAAGTGTGATAGTTGATGTTTCATTTTGTTGGTCTTATTTTGTTACTTTTAGGTTTCAAACTTTGTGGATCATGGATATCAATTCTGGAAAGATAGATGAAGTTTTTGAAGGTTTGTTTCAATATTGGTTCATTTGGTTAAACAATCTTGCATCTAGCTAGAACTGATGGGTTCTTTGTAATATTTCTTACCTAAAAATAGGTTCTCCTAGAATTCTTAAGATCTGTGGACAGCTAATCATGAAAAGTTTGTCCATCATAGATCAGATTCCCAGTGGTTGGTTTCAACAGCAAACTAAGAATGGCTTTTTGCTGGGGGGCCTACAACATTCTGATCTTTTATCTTCACTGGCAACTTTGCATAATCACATTTTCATTTGTGATCCAGGTATTCTTTTCCCCTTTTTACTCAATGCTTTCTTGTTGTGTGGTTACAATATTGGAGATTATTCACTCCCAATTTTTGTGTCTCACTAGTTGGACAGAGGATTCTGAAGGTTAATCGAGAATCTGGGGTTTGTTCAAACTTCTGGTTATCTAATTTAGGGATACTTGGATTACCTTATTGGCTGAATTTCCCCCTGGAGACAGTTTATGCTGTGTAAGTTATTTTTCATCAAACTTTATATTCTTCGATTCACAAATTCCCATTTTTCTGTTTCAGTGCATGTTAAAATTTACGATATTAGAGTAATGTACAGAGAGTTGCAGTATTCAACTGTACTCTCAGTTACATAAGTCAGTGAGGGGTTAGTTTACTACTTCTAGCCTATATAATACCAAACTGTATTACAGAGTTCAGTGGCTTAATATCATTTTACACTTCTCTTTATCGATTTTCTCTTTCTCTCAAAATATCTCTCTTATCTCCTTTTATGATTCTGTTAGAAATCTGATATGGTATCCAGAGCTTCATGAGATCTTCTATGGCGTCACAACAGAACGCGTTGCTTACCTCTTCCTCTTTCCCTAACTCAATTTCACACAAACTTGATGATTCAACTTTTCTTCTCTGGCGTCAACAAGTTGAGCTAGTTATCAAATCTCTTTGCCTTCAGTGATTTGTAGTAAATCCTTAGATTCTGCTAGTCTTTCCCTTTGAAGAAGATCGTGAAGTAGGCATTGAAAATCCTGCATATGAAGCTTGGGAGCAACAGGATCAGGTCCTCCTCACTTGGCTTCAATCGGCGCTTTCAACGTTGATTCTCTCTCGAGTGCTAGGATGCACTCACTCGTACAAAGTTTGGGAGCGGATTCTTGATTATTTCCATAAGCAAACGCGAGCCAGTGTGTGTCAACTTCGAACACAGCTTCGAGCTACGACTCATGGAGGCAAGTCGATGCATGAGTATTTGTCGCATATCAAAGCGATTTCTTATTCCCTTGCTTCTGTTGAAAGTCTGATTATGCTTTAGGAGCATATTGATTCCATTCATGAAGGTCCCTCGTCGGAATATCACTCAATCATCATGAATTAAGAGAAAATTTGAACTTTTGCCTACCGCGTAGGTTAAGGTGCTTCTCCTCGCTCATGAAGCTCGTTCAAACAATGTCTCTCTGAATCTCCCTCGATAAACTACATGCAAACTCAAACAGTGCTAAACAAGGAAGCCGAGAGTTTTTCTAATTATCGTGGCGGATCTAGTCGCGACGGTGGTTTTGGTGGTGGTTTCAACCGCGCTGGTGGCAGACACGGTGGCACCCACGGTGGTGCTGGTGGAGGTGGTGGCCATTGCAGTGGCCGCTTCACTAATTTTCAGTGCTAGGTGTGTTTTAAGTACGACCACACTGCAGCGGTTTGTCATTATTGGTTTGATGCGGATTATCAACCGAACTCATCTCTTGTGCTTCATGATCCTACATCTAAGAGATATGGATCTCCGTCACAAAATAACCCTATTTCTGGACAGCAAAATAGTGATAATCGCCCATCCAGTGTTTGGATCAACAACAATTACAAATTTGCTAGCCCCAACACAATCAAATCCTAGTACTATGTTGAGTACTATGTTGAATAATGTTCCTTCTCAGTCAACCTCAACCTCTACCACTACTAATTGGATTCTTGATTCCAGAGCTTCATTTCATGTGATTGGAGAATCCCAAAATATTCAACAGCTTGAACCTTTTGAAGGACCTGACCAAATCTTCATTGGAAATGGTCAAGGTTTGCCAATCACTGCCTTTGGCTCTTCCTCCTTTATTTCTCCTTTCGATACCAAAATCTCTGTCTCTTAAACATCTCTTACATGTTCCTAACATTACTAAAAATCTTATTAGTGTTAGTCAATTTTTGCTAGGGACAATGGTGTTTTCTTTGAATTTCACTCTAATTTTTATGCTGTGAAATCTCAGGTTACCAATGAAGTCTTACTTCAAGGTAATGTTGTTCTTGATGGTCTCTACAGCTTCTCCAAGCTAAGGTTGTTTCTGATGGACTCTACCGGATGTAATGAACATTCCGGATCTGACCAGAAATCTTATCTCCATCGGAAGTATGGCAGATGCAGGTATAAATCTTAGTAGTAATAAATACTCATGCAACTGACTCGTGGAGCTATGGTAATCGCCAGAGGAGAACATCATGGTAAACTGTGGAAACTGCTGGGTCACACAGTGTTCAGTGGTGATGGCTGTATATCTGAGCACGCGGAGGAAGACACTGCAATGCTATGGCACAGGAGGTTGAGTCACATTGATGGAAAAGCTCTAGAGACTTTAACATCAAAGAAGTTGGTAGAAGGGCTTCCGAGCTGTTCTATGGGCTTCAGGTTTTGTGAGCACTGTTTACATGGCAAGCAAAATCGTGTGTCTTTTGAGTCCATTGGAGGAAGAGCTGAAGAGATTCTTGACTTGATACACAGCGACGTGTTTGGACCTACACCTGTAGCATCACATGGAAAATCTAGGTGTTGAGAACTGACAATGGTGGAGAGATAAGGTTCTGCGATTGGGGTTTCGCTATCAGGTTCTGCGATTGGGGTTTCGCTGCCAGGTTCTGCGATTGGGGTTTCGCTGTTTTAGGGTTTTCTTGACATTAAGAAACCTGCGAAATCAATCTGTGAGGGATGTCGACCAGCCAATCACGAATTGAGGTTGAAAAGTTTGGAGGAAAGGGTTTCGAGTTATGGAATCTGAAAGATTTAGGACCCGCAAGTTTGATCTTGGGCATGTAGATCAAAAGAGAGCGTCATAGAGGAAGGTTATGGTTGAGTCAGAGGAAGTACATAGAAAATGTTCTGAAGAAATTCAGTATAACTGATTGTAAACCGGTGCAGACTCCTATGTCTAAAGGTTTGAAGTTATCCACTAATCAACGTCCCAAGACTGAAGAAGAGAAAAGATGGCATCAGTACCTTATGCTAGTGCAATTGGGAATTTGATGTATGCTATGATTTGTACTCATCCAGATATTGCCCAAGCAGTGGGAGTATTGAGTAGGTTTATGTCCAAGCCAGGAAAAGAGCATTGGATGGCAGTGAAGCGTGTATTCCGTTATCTTCGTGGTACATTTGACCTTGGATTATGCTATGAAGGCGTGAAAGACTCACGGGGACAACCACCATTACAGCTAGAGTCCTTTCTGGATGTTGATTGGGGAGGTGACATTGATAGTAGAAGGTCTACTAGTGGATATGTTGTTTCTTTATTTGGTGGAGCAATTAGTTGGATGAGCAAGAGGCAGGGCACCGTTGCGTTATCAACTACTGAGACTGAATACATGGTGTAACGATCCGCCTCGTCGCTACGGTATCACTAACTCTAACCATGTAATTTCAAATTTTAATGAAAACTATATTAACTTGATTATGAAAAAGGGTAGTAAACTTTTTCGCGATAATACACTTATCACACAACGAGCAAAGACGAATAAAGGCTTAATTAATTACATATGTATGTATATTTAAAACATTACATATTAATCACTTTATCAGGACATAATTTAGTTGTATTTACAAGTATTTACGCCTGGAATATACAAGTCCAACAAAAAGAAATCAAAAGACAATTAAGCAAGAGTTGATTAATAAAACACAACTTTTATCCAAAAAAATTCCAACTTTATCACATCGGTTCGGCGGCTCCAACCAAAAAGAATCTCCCTCCAAAGTCACCTAATGCTGCTCATCTGCTCACACGAACAAAGGTTCGTGATCATCACAGGTACCAACCACACAGTACAACAAACGCAAGGTGAGTTTATTATATACAACCAACAATTATCAGGTAACCACAATTGGAAAGGAAACAACAATAACAATCACAATTATTACTAGAATTCCACCAATCCAATACACATTAGACAAACTAATCATCTAATTCATTTTATAAATCAAACAATCATGCTCCTAATTTCACTCTCACTATGCAATGTGGTACCATATCCAAGGAAATAGCCTCTCACAGGAAAATGATTCATCATCTATCAGGGTCACCCTGTCGTGCACTGGCCATTCCCCCTCATGGTGATCAACCAGTGGCGAACAAGAATTCCAAACCTGACGGCCCCTTAGTACCTGCATTTTCAGCTCATAGAAACCTATAGGTACGCGCATGCCTTCATTCTATTTCCATCAATGCAATATGAAGTATGAAATATGAGTATCATCAGTGCATGGCCCGACTAGGAACAAATCCTTCATCGCAAGGGTAATCCGTCATGCACCTCCCATGTACATATATAACACACCAATATGGGCTCACCGATGCATTGACCGTGACTAGGAACAAATCCTTCCTCGCAAGGGTAACCAAACGGTCACTGCATCCCACGTGGACATACACATCATACAATCATGGGCACCATCAATGCATGACCTGACTAGGAACAAATTCTTCCTCGCAGGGATAACTCATCATGCAACCCCCATAAGTATCCATGTGTATCGACATCACACATTGACATTGTCCACATCAATATTATCTTTCATCAATGTTATTATCAATATCGACAATGTCATTAGCAACATCCACATCACGTCATCAACAACATCAACATCAACATCATTTTATCTCAACATCATAATCATACATATCAAATCATCTCATTTCAACATTATCAACTATATCAACATTATCTCATTTGAACATCGTCAACCACATCATTATTTCATTTCAACATGATCATCATAAACATCAATAATAAATTAATCGCATCCCATTAGTTGAAAACATCGTTTGTTTCTTGAAAACAAGCATACACAGGGGCAAACACACATTAATCATAAATGCATCACATCACATTAGTTAAAACGTAATTTTCCTTGAAAAATCAGCACACAGTAGGGACAAACAGTTATCCTCATAGTTGGACTCCTTGCCTCCAACTATGGTACCAAAACTACAACTAAATAATAAACCCCCTTATCTAACTAGGAGTTCTCCCGTTAAAGCCTCAAGGTGTTGTTTTAAGGTCCTTCAATACGCGTGTTTTCGTCCAAACGCAGAGCTCTATATGCCAAATCGAAGACAATTTAGCATAGATTCCCAAGGTAAGATCAATATTAAAATTTGTGGTCAAATACCCACTCAAATCAAAAAGGGACTAAACGGTGTTTTGGGAGGTCACATCAAAAAACATCATTTTGAAATTCCGATCATACCAGTGTGACCAGGGTTCAACAAGGATCATATAAATGACATCAATTTCATAAAAAGGAGACTTTTACAACATCTCATTTTCATAGGATTTTTCAAAGGAAGTGTAAAACTCCCAACAATGGTACCCAAAACACAAGAGACACTAAGAGAAGCTTAAAATAGCTAGGATAAGAAAAAGGAAACTAAGATTACCTCAAGGAAACCAAGAAAGAAGGATTAAGAGCTCCGTTCTCTAACGAAACTTCGAGAGGAGTTTCGAAGATTCCGCTCCAATTACGAAGTTCGTCTCTGAAGTAGCTAACCAATTTCTAGGAGAAACATAATTGACTGCATTAATCTTTGTGGTCCCGTCGCAAGCAACGGCGGCCCGTGGTGTTTGATAGTGGTCGTGGGTGGTGGATGGGAGGTTCTAGGGCTTTTTGGGTGAATTTAGAGAGAGGAGAGAGAAAATCACGAAAACGCGTTTCTGCGCACTCTGGACGTATTTATAATCCGATAGTCCCGCTCAGCGCGCCATGTCCCGCTCAGCACGGCATATTCGCTCAGCGCAAGGATGTGTTGGGAAGCTACTGTCAAAATTTGAGGACGATCCAACAGTTAACGAATCCGGGATGATAGTTTTTCCGGAGTAGGTTATGGGTCGAACTATCACTCAGGTATTACAATCGTAAATCAAACAAATTTCACACAACTTAACATTCATCCCATGCAATTTCACAAGGTTAATCTACACAATCAATCAACTAATCCAAGCTTATCAAACAATCAAATAACACAACAAATACATAAAACATCTATTTTCAGTTATCGAAATTTCAGGGTGTTACACATGGCCTTGGCACATGCTGTCAAGGAAGTTATTTGGTTGCGAAGATTGTGTAGAGAGCTTGGCCTTACACAAGATGTGATTGGTGGGTGTGATAGTCATAGTGCTATATTTCTGGCTAAAAATCCAGGATACCATGCGAGGACCAAGCACATAGGCGTCCAAGATCATTTCATCAGAGAAAAGATTGAAGACAAGGTAGTAATGTTGAAGAAGGTTGACACAAAGGAGAATGGTGCTGATTTTCTGACCAAGGCAGTGGTTTTCAGAGAAGTTTGAATGATATCTGAGGCGGATGCATGCTATAGACAAGGGAGGCAAGTGTCCTCCCTTAAATTTTAGCCTGGAATTACTATAATACCCTTATTTTAAATTTTTTTTACAACAATATCCTTATTACTCAGACACAAAATTCAATAGTGCTTTTGGGAAACATGTTTTTGTTTTTTTACAGCAGAAAGTTGTTCTTGTATTTATGGGTTTTGAAATTAGAATCTAAACTAAAATGTTTACACTTTAATGGATTACTCCAAATAACAATAAATTTGGTCTGACTATTTGTTTTATTCCTTTATATTATTATGATTTTTAATTATTTGTTCTTTTAAATTTTCTTTAAAAAAAAATTTGGGAGGGCTGCCCCCGAACCCCGTCACTAAATATACAAATATAAATAAATTTTCTTGGATCTGCAATTGGTGCCCCCCTTAATTATTTTTCTGGATCCGCCACTGAATGATATACAACTGCATTGGGAATGAAGAAGCATGCAAAGCATTCGCCAAGTGGGAGAATGTTGGGTATAACTCATACTAAGCCTTATATATTTTCTTATAATCTGAGTGCAATTGTATGAGTGTGTGAGGACAATTATACAACTCAAGTAAGTGGCAGCATTTTGTACCCAACTATGAGGCATACCAATTGCTCTGAAATCTAGGGTTTAAATAGCGGCGCTTTAGCGCGCTATCTCGCACCAAGTGCGGGTTGCGGCACCCAGCCGCTACTTTCGTGCCACAACGCGACGATTTCCGGTAGCAGCAGGTGGCGGCGGTGCGGTTGGCAGCACGGTGCAGCGCTATCGCGCCGCTACATGGAAGAGAAGCCATTTGTAGAGGACTTGGCTATCGGGGGCACAAGTTTGAAAATTAAATGAAAGTTAAGGGTAAAAGGGTAAAATTCTAGCAATAAGTGAGGGTAGTCTGGACTTTTACCCTTTCTTTTTCACTGAAAAGTGCCCTTTGCATCCCGTGCTTCACAATTTCTCCCTCCCTCTGCAGTGCTTTCCCTCCCTCTTTTACTCCCGAAGAAGCTTGTTTCGTTGCTTTACTGCTCCGCTGTCCATTCTCCGTTGTCCGCTGTTCGTGTTCGTTCGTGGTGCGTGAGAAAGAAAGATAGCCCACACAGTAGGTTTGGTTTGTTTCTTTCTTCATTCTGTTTTAATTGGTTAGGTTCCTCCTTGATATTGGCTCTATTTCTGCCAACTCCTCCTTCTTTTAGCCTTGCCCGTAACAGCAACAACCCTCAATTGTTACATGGCATCCCAAAACATTCTAGATCCAGTGGGTTCTTGTAGATTGGTAAAACCCACTGGTGAAAATCTTGATATGGCATGGCAGTGGAATAGTTTAAAAGATATCAACAACAAGAGATATGTAACATGTGATTTTTGTGGGAAAGTTACAACGGGTGGCATCACAAGAGCCAAAAGACACCAGATTGGGTTGAAGGGAGATGTGGGTCCTTGTAAAAAAATCTCACCCAAAATTAAGAAGACTCTGAAAGATGCTTATATGCAAAAGCTTGTTGAAAAGGATGCATATAGTGTTGATATACATGAAGATGATGATATGTTAGAAGAGGTGCAAGAAATTCAACACATCAAAAGTGGGAAAAGGACTGAGATAGCTTCAAGTGAAACCTCTACTGGTAATACTGCTGCTGCCAAGAGAGTTAAAGGCCCCTTGGATTTACTGTTTTTTAAGAAACCAGAAGCAAGCATTAAAGTGGGCAAAGGAAAGAGGCAAACAAGCATAAATGATGCTTGTAATAAAGGATGCATATAGTGTTTGATGATGATTTTGATTAGTTCTTTCTTTCTTGACTTGTATTTGACTCTACTTGGATTCTTTATGTTCCTAGAATGTTATTAATTTAGTTACTTTCAATGAATTAGTATGTTGCTTCCTTTATGTTCCTTGAATGTGTAGTATTATACTTTTCATTTCTCATTTCCTCCTATTATGGGTGATTTCTTATCTTATAGCATTTATATATGTGGTATAATTTATTATATAAGTATTTTAATGGACTTCACAGTAGCGGCTTTACTGCTACCCGCTATACCGCTATAGCATTTTTGGGGTCGGCCGCTACCTGCTATTTAAAACTATACCTGAAATTATTTTTCGCAAAGTTGATCTTCAAACCAAACACTAATTCAAAGATCCTCAGCATGACCTTAATGGCTTTTACGGCCATCAACGCTTTCCCAAAGAAAATCGTGTCATTAGCATACTATAGTAGACTGATTTCCACCTCGTTCCTTCCTACCTTAAATCCTTTGAATACATTCTTCACCAGAGATTCTCTCATCAAACCAGTTAATCCCTCATATACAATATTAAACAAGAAAGGGACTAGTGGTTCCCTTGTCTGAGGCCTTTCTGAGGGAAAACTCATCTGTGGGACTCCCATTTACCAATACGGATATGGAGGCTGACTTCAAACACCCTTACATCCACTTAACCCATTTGTAACAGAAACCCATCCGGTTCATCATATAAAACAAGAAATCTCAGCACACAGAGTCATATGCCTTTTTGAAGTCAACTTTGAACACTAGGCAGATTTTATTACATCTCTTTGCCTCGTCAACAATCTCATTAGCTATAACCACATTGTGCACCAAATGCCTACCCTCCATGAAAGCAGATTGTTGCTCATCTATTATACAAGGCAGCACCTTCTTAATTTTTTTTGCAAGCAATTTTGCCACAATCTTGTACATACAGCCAATAAAAGAGATAGGTCTGTAATCATTGAGACCTTGAGGATCCTGGACTTTAGGTAGCAAAGTTAGGAAGGATGCATTACTACCTTTGGGGAACACACAATTAGCATGAAATTCGAATACAAATTGAAGCACTTCAGGCTTAATGGTATCCCAGTACTCCTTATATTACTATCCTTGTGTAAGATTTGGCATTGAGTTAGGCCCAGTATATTCTCAATTCAAAGACTATCCATTCTTGATGTTAGGCCACCCAACCACTTTTATCTAGTCTTGCAAACTTCATGATCCAGACATCTGGTCCTGGGTGTGTTAAGATGCTAGCTAGCATTGGCTAGGCGTATGGCTGTAGTGTTTCTTGTAATGACTTGGGAAATCCTTCTCCCATGAGCTACATTTGGGAGATAAGCCTACTCTGTTCTCAGTTCTGATACAAACACTAACTTTTTTTTTTTTTTTTTTCTTTTTTATCATACTGGTTTGACAGGACAAATGGACTTTCGGGTACACCAATTGATCATCTGCAACATTTTGATTTGCTACCAGGTTATTTTACATTTTTAAATTGTGTATTTATGAATTTGAAGTTTTAAACTTTATGTCATGAATCAGTTGAATTGAAACATTCTTTAGTTATTATATTAAATTATTTGATATCAGTTATCGTGCTGATGGCATCACTCCATTGATGGATAGTTTGGACTACGAACAAGTGAACAGTGAGAGAGACTAAGTGTTTTATTATCTGTATTTATAACGATTCATTAATTACAGTGATGGATTTCAGTTTTTATACTGGTACAAGAGGTTGCAACTGAAATTTCAGTTGTAACAGACCTCATCGTGACTTCCCAGACTTGCCAGCTGCCTACACACTAACTAAACAGCCTAGAAAAATACTTTGTGCTCGCAGGCCCAGCAGCCAATACAATTAGATTTTGCATCAGATTATGCTACTATTTCTCTAATAATACCTTCAGTAGACTTTTTAATACATCAAGGATTACGAATTAGATTGGCTGTTTTTATGTCTTTTAAATTCTTATGTTTTGTACGTAATCATCAACAACAATGTATTGCTATAACAATATTATTTCTGGTGATCTAGAACTTTTCTGCAATGTGTCTCAGGCAGGATTGACATAAATTTGAGGGTTGATGTTCCTATGGATATTGAGCTTGTTGTACCATTACAAGAATCCTGTATATGGTATCAAGCAAGAGGTGCTGCTACTGAAACTTCTGGAATGGACGAGGTTTCCTTAAACAAGGTTCTTTTGCAAATGGGAACTTTCTTTAGCGAAGTAGTCTGATTCTACATTTTCAGTAACTTAATGTCTTCTTGCTGCAGAGTGGCCTCGCACAACAGTGGTATGATGAATTAGATGATCTTGCTGCTCCAGAACCTGAATCTGAAATAAATGTTCAAGATGATAATCTGGATAAAAAATCGGTGGTGGAAGATGAGAAAGTTCCCTTTAGATGTGGAGTCTTTACTAGCCCTGGCACAAGTGAGGTATGCTTATCTATTTTGGTCTTGTCAGGTACCGGCCATTTGATTATCATATTAGAAGCAGCATGGAGAAAAGATAGAAGAGAGAAAAAGGATTTGTATATTGATTTAGGAGAAAATACAAAAGCCATCTCAATCTCTTACAAGAGTAGTACTTATAATACTGAAATTCAGTTGTAACTGAAAATACAACTGTCAACTAACTAATGACAACTGTCAACTAACTACAGTTCTTAAGCTAACTCGAGTTAATCACTGATATACACTTACACCCCCCTGCAAACTCAATGGGGCTGAGAAACCAAAGGAAGCTCAGCAACATTGAGTTTGGAACTCGGATAAGCAAACCTAGTAGGAGACAAGGGCTTAGTAAGTAGATCTGCCCATTGATCTATTCCAGGAATATGTTGAACTATTAGCTGCTTAGTCAGAACTTTTTAACGAACAAAAAACACATCCAACTCCATGTGTTTTGTTCTAGCATGCAGAACTGGATTGTGTGCTAATTTAATAGCACTGGAATTGTCACATAGCACAAGAGGTGTAATATGAGGAACTGCAAGTTCCTTAAGAAGAGTCTGAATCCATAGAATATCAGCTGTGACAGCAGACAAGCTTCTGTATTGTGCCTCTGTGCTGGATCTAGAGAGTACTTTCTGCTTTCTAGACCACCAAGATATCAAGTTGGGACCAACATACAGTGCTGCACCAGAGGTAGAGCTCCTATCATCAGGGTCTGAAGCCCAGTCAGATTCACAGAAACCTCAAATGGGAAGAGGTTTATGAGGTGAGGCAGAATAAGTCCTGAATGTAAAACACCCTTAAGATACCTTAATATTCTTTTTACTGCTGCCCAGTGGGATTCAAGAGGTGAAGACATGAATTGGCCAACTTTATCAACAATAAAACTTAACTCTGGATGAGTGATTGTCACATACTGAAGAGCTCCAACTGTAACACCCCGTATGCATCCGGTGTATTAATAATTATTTAATCAGATAAGTGCAGTAATTAACCTTAATTAAAACCCGCGGAAGCGATAAATAAAATCTTATTTCTTGATTCATTATGTATGGTACGTATCAACACTTATCATAAACATCAGCCAGCCTCATTGATCTAAAACAACATAAAACAACGACAGATGCATCAACAATATCTATACAGATATATCAGGAGAAGACCACAGGTATACATATATACATCATCAAGACACTCACAGTGTCTATACAAAAGAATAGGAATACATCGCCCTGATCTCACAGATCACTTTCTCACACGAGGGCATACAATTCATATAAAGTCCAGATACATAACAAAATCCAAAATATGTGTGCACACACACAACATCTTCCCTCACAGGGGTACAAAATACATCAAAACAAAACAAAGGAGCTTTCATGCTCTCACAGTGCTACTATGCAGCTGCACAGGAACTGTCTCTACTGGGGCCTCCTGCCCTGAGACCTGTCATCTCTGCCAGATGAATCACCTGCAAAAACATAATCCTCACACAGGGTGAGATACACATCTCAGTAAGCTCAGGGCTCTTGGAGGCTTCTCCTCCCCCCTAGCTCACATCCATGACACACATCATCAAAGGCATCACAATCACTGGCCTCCCGGCCCTCACAACAATACATAGCCATCATCTAGATCTAATGTATATCTGCAGCCCGCCACAAGATGCATCATCATCAGCATCTGGGATTCTCAGTCCCCAGTGTGAGACCGGAACTCACACCCGTGCCATCCCATCGGGAGCTACCCCTTTACACATGGATGCACGTATATGGCACCTCCGATAATAGGTTTCAACCACGACGGGACCACCTATCTCTTGGTCTTAAGGGATCATCATCACCCTTTACGTGAGCAAACCAAACTAGGAGCTGCGCTCTACTCCTAGGGAGGTCCATATCTATCTAACTGTCCAGAAGATCTATTCAACAGGTAATCATCCACACAAGGCATAGAATCATGCATACATATCATCATGAGGAAAGTAACAACCAATTCAATGCACATGCATCATGAATGCAACCATCACTCCCTCGGAGTATGGTGGAACACAGGCAGTGGGAAACACTCCCCAAGAGTGAAGAACTTACCTGGCAAAGCCGTGCTCTGCAGTTCAAACCCAGAACGGTGGTCTACGCCACTGACACCTTCGGTGTCACGCCCTATACAAGGCATATAAGCAAATCAAACACCAATCCAACCATACCAGGCATAAGCACATAATGTAACACCCCGTAGGCCTCCAGTGCGTTATCATTAATAATATCAGGTTAGCGTCTTATAAACGTAAAATATTGCTGAGCGGAAGCATAGAATCGTTTTTCTTGATTCATTATGTATGGAATTATCATCCATAAAACAGATATTCATATAAAACACGAATTCATACCATTGCTGATCCAGTTTCTCATACAAAACCAAAAACAT
The DNA here is from genome assembly GCA_007407185.1 of Glycine tomentella. Lineage (NCBI taxonomy): Eukaryota > Viridiplantae > Streptophyta > Magnoliopsida > Fabales > Fabaceae > Glycine > Glycine tomentella. The sequence continues at coordinate 1,239,753 of PYAF01006003.1, read as the reverse complement.
AAATAAACATCCACAGAATACTCAGGAGGGAATATACATCATATCATTAACAATTCTGTTTATACATATACATCAGTGTCTTCACCACACTGTGGTGATACAAAAGAATAGCTACCCTCACAGAGGGTTTACAAAACTATACAACCCTTACTCAGGGTACAAAACATAAACCAAACAAAATTGAGCCGTCAAGCTCCTTCTTCTGCTTTCAGCTAAGCAGAGATGTCTCTACTCGGGCCTCCTGCCCTGAGACTGTTCTCTTCTATCAGAAGAGTCACCTGAAATCATAAATCCCCACACGGGTGAGATACACGTCTCAGTAAGTCCAGGGTCCAAGGAGGAACCTCCTCCACCCTGGCCCACTTTCCACAACACATACATCAGACAATCACAACAAATGGCCCACTGGCCCTCATAACAATAAATCAAATATCCAAGCTTGGCGGAGCTACCTCAACGCCCAAATTCAATAAACATGGCGGAGCTACCCCAACGCCTCAATCAATGCACATGGCGGAGCTACCTCAACGCCTTAATCAGCAAGCATGGCAGAGCTACCTCAACGCCTATCTCAGTATCATGGCGGAGCTACCTCAACACCCATCTAATGGCCAATAGATTTATCACAAGCATATCATATAACAATCACAGATGCACATATTTATCATTATGAGAATGCGACTACCAATGCATGCATCAGGAAATGACCAGCACTCCCCTGGAGTGTGGTGAGGCATACAAGATGGGAAATTCTCCCCAGGGACACTGAACTTACCTGGTAAGGTATCATTCTGTAATCCAGTCCTTGCTCTGTGGCTCCCGCCACCGACACCCTCAGTGTCAAGCCCTATTCAAGGCATATATTTATCAGAACCAATTCAACAGACATTCAGTCACAGAACATATCGTATCAGAAATCCCCTATCCTAGGGTTTAATTCAAATCCAGCCCACACAAGGCTTTTCACAGACCATACAGGGTTCATCAAAGCTGCCATCAGAGCAATTGAGTCACCACAGACTCAATGCACAACACATTCCTAAGCCATGGCTCATAACAGCCCATAATTCAAAATAGCACTGGAACGGTCTTGCCCTCAACCAAGGCACCGTTCAATGAGCCTCTCAGGCTCAACATAAACTCAGTCAAGGCTCATGCATGTCAGGAAACAATCAATAAGTGACTCTACACCAGTCACTCATGCATTTACAGAGCCAACATTCAAAGTTCACCAATTCAAAAACTGAAAACTATTCCTTCATCACTAGACAGTTCTAAACAAGATTCTCTACAGAACCCTGGGCTACCTCTAGCCCCAAATCAACATAAATCACAAAATCCAGAAAATTCCCAAACTCAAAATCAACCGGTGAAACTTACGTTTCTTACCTCAGTGGCGATCCCAAAAGGCTGGAGAACAGCTTTCCTTAGCTCTATAGTTCGTTCTGCGCCTTGGGTTCTTGGCAATACTCGAGTTTCAGAGGTTTCTCTGAGGGAATGGATTTTGCTCAAATCTAAAGAAATGATGAAGGATTTCAGCTTTCTACTTGGTTAAAACTAGTTTCTAGGTCACAGGAAGGTGTTTAGGCCAAGAAAATAGGTCCTAGGAAGCTTGGTTTCATCAGAAATGGAGGCTGGGGCAGAAGGGAGGAAGAAGAAGAAGTTCTTCTTCTCAAAAACACGAATGCCCTCTGATATATTGCCTGCCCAAGCTCCGGCGCTAACCGCGCCAACATGGCGGTTTATGTGGCGCCACCAGCGTCAACTTCCAGAACCTGTGGCGCCATCCGCGCCACCCCTGGCGCTAACCGCGTGAAATTCCAGTGAAACTTGGTTTTCCAGGCCACTTCCCGCGCCATCAGCGCCGCCTGTGGCGCGACCCGCGTGAAATGGAAAACATATGGCGCCCCTCGCGCCAGATTCACGCCCTTGGCGTGGACTTCCAGTGGGTCTGGCGCCGTCAACGCCAGCCCTGGCGCTACCAGCGCCACACCCTTAAAAGGGTTTTCTGCTAAAGGACCCCTGGCGCTACCAGCGCGGGGTCTGGCGCCAACCGCGCCCAGATGAGAGTTATCACACATAACACCGGTCCTCAACCGTTACAATGAAAGGAACATCCTTCCTTTCCATAAAGCCTATCAGTCATCTATCTTAAGGTTATCAGAATTCACTAGACAATCCACAAACCCTCAGTGGTCTATCTCGGCCTAACCAAGGCACTAGAGTCTTCCCAAGACTCGGTATAAGCCAAAACAAAGAGCTAAAAGCTCTATACAGGCCAATTCTCAAGAATTAACAACATGGCTTGAACGGTTTCTTCCACACAATATCGCCGTTCATAAAGCCTCTCAAGCACATAAAAAGCAAGTATCAAGGCTCATGCATGTTCTACAATCATCAATTAACCAACAAACTACCTACACATGCATTTCTCAGAGCCAAGAACCAAAGTCCATGAAATCAACATTTCAAAGCTAATCCTTCATCACAACAACCTTCTAAGCATACTTTTCTAAAGGACCCAAGCCTAATTCCAGCTCTAACTCAAAAGGGTCACTATTCATCTTAAAGACAAATTCACAAATCAAATGGTAAAACTCGAGTTTCTTACCTCTAAGATGACAAGGAAGGCTAACGGACTACTTCCCCAAGCTTGGGTGTCCGAGAATCGCCTCCTTTCCCCACCGAGCTCGAGTTTTGTGAAGTTCCCTAGAGAAAGGGATCTCTCCATTTGAAGGTTTTTAGGAAAAAGTGATGAAGGATTCTAGCTCGTAGGAGTGTTCCCTACAAGTTTCATATGAAGTTTGGTGAAGATATGGAGTTTCCCTAAGCTCTAATGGCGGAAAAGCGATCCTGAGGAAGAAGAAAGAAGGTTTGGCCCCCAAAAATCGCGTGAACGACCTTTTATAGTGGCCCTGTCAGAGGTCCCGTGTTGATGCGCCACTCTGGCGCTACCGGCGCCACATTTCAGAGAAAATTGGCTTCCTGGAGCACCTCTGGTGCTACCAGCGCCAACTTCCAGTGCATCTGGCGTTGATGGCGCCAGATTCCAGTGAAAAATGACTTTCTGCAGCAATCTCACGCTATCAGCGTCAGACTCCAGCCGTCGCTAATTCCGTCACTAATGTTTTTTGCGACCGAATATTGAAAATTTAAACTTCTCTTTCTTTTTCTTTTATTTATTTCTCCTTGGTTATTATACCAACAACAGATCTGTAGAAAGAAGCATCTTGCAACCTATGTTATCAATAGCGGCCGGAGCGGTCGCGATAGCGGCGGTGCGGAGCGGCGCGGCCTGGCACCGCTACACTACCTTCTGAAGCGGTGCGGTTTGGGATAGCAGCGATTGCGGCCGCGACGGGGGACGTGGCGTCGCGCCCGCGATTGCGGTTTCGCAGCCGCGATTTGGGTGGGCCTAGTGAAATGTCGAAAATGCCAAACATTTCACTCATTTATATGGGTTTTTCGTTTTCTCCCTCCCGCGCGACCTCTGCTCGAACCTTCTCCCTCCCGCAAGACCTCAAAACTTCTCCCTCCCCGCGACCTCGAACGACCTCGAACCATTCTCCCTCCCGCGAAACCTCGAACCTTCTCCCTCCCTCCGGCGCGACCTCCGACGGCCATTTCTTCTTCTCCTCTGGCGGCTCCGTCTCCATCGAGGTTTTGCAGTTTTTCTTTTTTTTTTTTTTTTTTTTTTTTTTTTTTTTTTTTTTTTTTTTTTTTTTTTTTTTTTTTTTTTTTTTTTTTTTTCCTTTTTTTTTTTTTTTTTTTTTTTTTCTTTTTTCCTTTTCCTTTTTGTTTCTCTTTTCTTTTTTTTTGGTGTGTTTTTATTCTGATAACGAGTGCCATATTAGAACAGCTCATTTATATGTTTAATTTTTTATTTTTTTTTCTGAATGAAAATCTCCTTTGAACCCATTTTTTTATCATAGCAATCTGTGATGTTAGTTAGAAGCATGAAACTTTATAATTTATATTTGTTTGGATGACCATACTGCTATGATACTTAGTATTATGGTTTCAACTTAGTAACGTCCTTTGGTGTATATGGGCTCAACACTTTATAGTTATGTTTCTTGGTTGATTTAGTATCATATAATTGCTAATTCAGTTCTTCTCCATTGTGTCTGGTTTGGAAACTAAAAGAAGCAAAAGTTTACTTATCCTTTAATATATGCTTGTTTTGCATAAATAGTCCATTCAAATTCCTTCTTACCATTTACCATAGTGATTTAGGAAGACTAGTGCTGAGTGCCATTTCAGTATCTCATGGATATTTTTAAATAAATTAAATTCAATTGTGCATCTGATCTCAAGTCATATAACTTCATTTTCAGTTACATAGTCATTAGTTTGCCTAATATGCTCATCACATTCACCCGTTATCAGATTTAATTATTATTCCCCTTTAGGTTATTTTATTTAAAAACGATGATGCTTGGGTGTGTTTGGGAAAAGGTTAGGTCGAACATAGCCCACGTTTTTCTCAAGCTACCAAAATTGTTATGTCTCCATTTTTACTTTGGCACGTGTGAACAGACATTTGACTAGTTTTTATTGTTAATGACAATTAGTGCATGAATTTTTAGTTATATTTCTCTTATATATTTATATTATAAATATTTTAATACATATATGAAAACATTAGAATAGCGGTCATCCCGCTACCGCTATCCCGCTATCCCAGTTTTGAGGGCGGTCGCTCCGCTCCGCTATCCGGGATTGATAACTATGCTTGCAACAGATCAGAACCATGCTTTGACAGCTTGCAACTAGAAGTCATAGGTGATGAAATTGGTTTTTCTTCCAACATATTTGTTCTGGTTAACAGATCCCTGATGTACTTGTATTGGGTCATTAAAGGAGATCCACTGGACAAAGAATGTACCTCAATGCCCAAAAAATAATCCAAAGAACCCAGCTGTTTGAGAGAGAAAGTGGCATTGAGTTGCTGAATCTGTTTTTGAAGTAAAGAGGAATTGCCAGTAACAATTATATCATCCACATAGACTAAGATGTAAATGATTGTTGATGAAACCTTTAAATAAAGTAAGATGGATCACACTTACTGTCAGTATAACCAAAATGCAGTAAAGTGGATTTAACCCTCTCAAACCAAGCTCTAGGAGCTTGTTTTAAACCATAAATGACTTTATGTAATTTACGCACAAGTGATTTATCAGATGTCTCAAAACCTGAAGGTTGAATCATATATACTTCCTCTTCTAGAAAGCCATTAAGGAAGGCATTATTCACATCTAATTACTGCAAGGGCCACTTATTAGTAATAGCTAGAGTAAGAATCACTCTGATTGTTACTGGTTAATCACAGGAGAGAAGATTTCATGAAAATCAAATCCAAACTTCTGATTAAACCTCCTTAGCCACCAATCTGGCTTTGTATTTGTTTACACTTCCATCAGAGTTTTCTCTGAACACCCATTTACAACCAATGGCATTTCTATTTGGAGGAAGAGGAACCAGAGTCCATGCTTTGTTTCTCTGAAGAGCATGAAACTCATCATTCATGGCAGAATGCCACTTAGAATCTTGAAGGGTTTGTTTGACTGACTTTGGTTCGGCATGAGAAATAAGTAAAGAAGGATGAATTCGCTGCTGAATGATACCATCTTTAGCTCGTGTCATAGGATGAACATTATCTGGTCTAGCAAGAAGTTGCTGTGATGAGTTCTGTGATTCAGTTGCAGATGATTTAGGATGATCATCAGACTTTACATTACCAGAATTGGCATTTGCAGTAGCAGTAGAAGCTACTTTATCATTAATGAAAGACTGTTGAGGATCATGAGAAGCCACTGTCATGAATAGGAGACTGTGGGATAGTAATACTAGAAGTATGAGACTCAACATGAGATGGGGAGACATGACTTGAAGACTGATCATGATTGAAAGGTGTGTTTAAAGAAGAATTTGGTACAATGATGGGTAAGAGAGTATAAAAGGAATCAATAGAAATGGAATCAGTGGTAGTGATGGGAAAAAGTTTAGGATAAGGAAAACAATGTTCCTTAAAACTGACATCCTTTGAAATAAAAATTCTACCAGAAGACGACATGCACTTATAGCCTTTATGACTGGGTGAGTATCCCAAAAACAGTCATTTTGTGGATCTGAATTCAAGTTTATGTGAATTATAAGGACAAGAACAACCAAACACTCTTAAGAACTGATAATCAGGGTCAGTTTGAAAAGGACATGGTAAGGAGTATCAAATTTAAGAGGAGCTGAAGGCAAACTGTTTATAAGATACACTGCTGTTAATTAGGCATGATCCCAAAAAGGTAATGGAAGGGAAGCATGGCTAAGAGATAGCCCTAACTCAACTATGTGACGATGTTTTCTTTCCACAACACCATTTTGATGATGGGTGTGTTGACAGTACAACCTATGAATGACACCCAACTCAGACAAATATGAAGAAGTGCAAAATTCACCTCCCAATCCGTTTGAATAGCTTTAAGCTGTTTGTTAAACTGTAATTCAACAAGTGACTTGAAATTGTTTAAAAACAGATAAAGCATCAGATTTGAATTTGATCTTTAAAAATATATCCAAGTAAATCTGGAATAAGCATCAACAAAATACATATAATAGCGAAAATTGCAATGAGAATTCATGGGAGCAGGACCCCACAAGTCACTGTATATTAATTCCAAAGGAGAACTGTACACAGTTTGAGAAAGCTTAGTAGAAGGAAAACGATGAATCTTGCCCACACAACAAGCAGAACAAAAGGGCAGTTCATCTTTAACAGGAAACTTCAAATTACAGTGATGAAGAACAATCTTTAAAGCTTGGAAATTGGGGTGTCCTAGCCTAAGGTGCTATGTATACATAGAATGAGGCACTTTATTATTACAATCATCATACAATAAGGATCAGTAGCTGGAGAAGACACATCTGAGCAGAATTGAAGATTTGGAAACTGATATAAGCCATCAGAAGCAACATCTCCTTGGAGAAGGATTTTATTGGAATCCTGAGATTTAAGAAAGCAATGATTATCATGGAATTCAAAGAAAACATGCTTATCTTTGGCAAATTTGCTCACAGTAATTAGGTTTTTAGTGATTTGAGGAAAAAAGCATGTTTTTAAGGACCGGTTTTATATCAGGACTAAAAGGTGATGTAAAATTTGAATGAACAGAGGCTGATATATTCAGACCTTGTCCATTACCAATGAAGATCTGATCTGGACCTTCAAAAGGTGAATTTTGTTGAATGTTCTGAGAATTGTTGGTTGCTCCTGAGTCTGCCAGGTGGATGAAGAGTCAGAGTTAGCCACCATAGCTTGTGGAGGTTTAGACTTAGAATTCTGAGGCTGAGATTGCCACGGAGAGGATGCAGAATTTTGATTCTGATTTTGATTTTGGTGAGTTCCAATTGGAATTATTCCAATTTTGATTTGAATTCTGATTCAAGTTTTGATTCTGATTCTAAGACCAGTTAGAGCGATTGCCACTATTTCCATTGGATCCATAATTTCCACTATTGGAAGCTTGATATTGAGGATTGAACCTATTGTAACAAGTAAGAGCTGTGTGGTTATACTTGAAACAGACCTAGCATTGAACTGAGCTTTGACCACCGTGTCCACCACCACGGTTGAAACTTCCTCCTCCGCGGCCATTATGACCACCAGAACCTCTAGAATCAGAGGAATACATACACTGCATTAGTATCTGAGGACTGATATGAACTATCATCTTCAGTAAATTGCGAGAAACTTGCTTGAGTAAGATTCACAGAAGGCGCAAAGGTGTTACTTGAAGAATCAAGTTTATTGTATTTCCTAAGTCTCAGTTCCTGCACAAGAATGAGACCCTCATCCTCTTCGATGGTGATAAGAGGGAGACGGCTTTCAATAAGAGAAAAAATCCATGTGTTCACGATAAGTAGCAGCATCTCCGATAGAAGCAAGCTTATTGATGAGTACCTTAATGCAAGAAAGGAATTGATGATTATCAAGAGTAGTGTGACGAAGCACCAATCGAAGCTGATGCGCCTTTGTCCGAGTCTGATGATGAAAATAGTTGTGAATCTTGTCCCCTACTTGATACAAATGAGTTGATCCAAGAACAGGAGCAAGGATCGAACTCAAAAGTGTGGATTGAAGCCAAATAAGCAGAAATTTATCTTGCTTCTGCCACATCGAAAATAAAGGATTGACGTGATCAAGATCACAATTTGCAGAGGGATCTGAGGATTAGCTACAAAGCGATTGAGTCCAAGCGTAGTGATTGCTGGCTTGATTTGCTGTTGCCATAGAAAAAAGTTCTTATCATTCAACTTCTCTGTGATTTGATGCAAAACAATTTGATGTAGGAAATGACGAAGCTGGAACATCTTGATTCATTGGAATCGAATTGACTGGAATCGCGACGAAGAAGTTCGGAATCGTGCCAGAGTTGATCGGAATCTCGCCGGTGTTAACTGGAATCGCACCAGAGTTTGCAGAAGCCATGAAAATGGATTTGAGGGCTCTGAATACCATGTAGAAAAGACAGGAGAGAAAAGGGATTTGTATATTGATTTATGAGAAAATACAAAAGCCACCTCAATCTCTTACAAGAGAAGTACTTATACTACTGAGATTCAGTTGTAACTGAAAACGCAACTGTCAGCTAACTTCAATTACTTAAGCTAACTCGAGTTAATCACTCATATACACTTATAGAACATAACAAGACGGGAATTTGAATGATGTGTTTTGTTCTTTGATCAAAGCGCTCCTCTCCCAGTCATGGTGACATTCTCTTAAATTTCCTTTGAACTACTTCATAAGTTAAGAATAGATCAATAGTTGTAATGACTTGGACAATCCTGCTGTTGGAATTAGTCGTTAAATACCTATTGGAATTTGTAGCAATTAATTTTCAGATTCATGTATGTATTCTGTAGCTATTCTTGTGCCTAGAATATACCATGCATGTACTTAGGAACTAGAATAATTAGTATCTCTTTGTAAACTATAAAACATGAAACACTGCATCAGATTGGCCTGTGGGTGTTGGCACTGCTCCTACACCAACGCATCTCAGCCAGTGTCTGAATTAAAAATGTATTTTTTTTCCTGGCTCTGACACGGCTCAAACACAGACCAAGACAATGAGCAAACACCTCTTTTTGGCTGGGCACTTCTTGGACGATGTTACATAATTTTTTAGGCTTAAATATATATTGTCCCTCAAATTTAGGAGTATGTCTGTTTAGTCCCCGAAATTAAAATGTTTTTTTAGTCCCTCCTAACTATTTTTGGTGGTTTTGATGCACAATTTGTAGCAGTTTTTGACTGTAGGAGAGACTAAAAAAAAGCATTTCTTGAATTTGAGAGAGAAAAAATGCAAATGTTAATTTGAGGACTAGAAAAGACAAACCCCTAGATTTGAGGGACTAAAAAACCATATCTAAGATATTTTTTTAATATAAGAAAGTCGTGAGCTGCTTCAAAGGGTTATATACTTATTTTACTTTTATTTCATACAGGTTATAATTTATGCTGCATTATATTGTAAACTTAGAAGTGTCCCAAAGTCAAATGAAGGCAACCGGGAGGAACATGCAGCAAGGATACTTGATATTTTGAGCTCCAGGAGATCTGGGAAAATAGAGAGAGATTTATGGAAAGCATTTTTATTGCAATCTAAGGGTGATTTGAGAGATCTGATTTTCATGAAACCACTACACATTAGATTAAGATTAAGTAGTCAGGATCATCCAAAGGCTGATAACGGAAGGGATTTTATCTTAACAGACTCTTCAATTAAGGTGGACGTATTGATCAATTGACAGTAGATTGAGCTTCACAGTTGCATTTTTTATTCCTATCACGTTTTATTGTTTGTACTGTATCATCATTACAACCTGTGTCTCATTGCTATTTGCAAGGTTATTAGCTGGAGAATGGTCATTTACAAAAATACATTTTATTATTTGAAAATTTTATTTCATGTGCTTGCCTTTTTTAGCCGGGACTATATTGTTGCCTGACCGTAGAGTCAGTTCTTGAAGACTTCAGAATGACTTATAAATTAAGTGAGAGGGTTTCTCCTTTGGATATAGTTTGTTTTCTTTCTTCTTGGTGGTGTTGATCAACTGTATCCTCTAAGAAACCGATAGGAGATTGATTCTTCAAAGATCATTAAAGTGAATTCCTCTTTGTATACACCAGCCCATCTCGCTAAGTGTTGGCTTCAAACAACACCACTACCAAAGCACCAAGTTCCAACAAAAAATAGTAAAACACACTTCGCCTTGGAGTAAAGTTATAGTGTTGTTACACTGAATTAGGTAACAATACTTCCAAAGCACTTGGTCTTTGTCCCGGTAGTCCAACTTATAATTCTTACACTCAAGATTGATTCTTGCCATGATTCAATACTAGAGACATACATGAGATCTCCATTGTTTAAGATAGATTTTTGCATAAGAATCCTCAAGATTTGTTTCATTTAAATAAGATGTTTTTTTTAAAAAAAAAAATCTCTTAAATAAACTTAAAAAAAAAGGAGATTGTTGAACTTACAAAAAGTGTTTTAAGAATCCGAAGTGGGTTTTACTATTAGAGCAAAAAAGGGAGAGATCTTGAATCATATATATATATATATATATATATATATATATATATTACGAAGTCCGTGAGAAAGTAGCTTAAGATTCCAAACATTTGATCTTTAGTAATACATCTAATCTTGTGGTCTCAAGCTACTTTTTTGTGGGTCCTACAGTGTCACATGTGATTCAAGATCTCTTTTATTTTTTTGTTCTAATGGTATAACATACTTTGGATTCTTAAATTACTTTTTGTAGGTTCCACAATGGATCCCACTTTTTAAAAAATAAATTTAATTAATTAATTGTATAAATTTTAATTATGAAACAACTAATATTACAAATGATTGAAGCTAGAGAAAATGAAAGAGAAAGACAAGTTAATTCCTGGTCTTTGCGCTAACTTTCTACATGGTAGATATGTCCTTTATTAGAATTTCTTAGAACATCTTTATATTCTCCCCATTGGTAAATCACTTTTTGAGTGATATTTTGTAGGAGTTGTATCATTTTGCATGTATTTTCTTTGCAGAACTCACGTTTGGACATTAGTTTTGTATTGCAGAAGCACAATTGCTTAATTGAGTGAGTTAAAAATTGTACAAATTTATGAAGATTTGAAGATTTTACACCTGATCATGGCCACGGTACATTGACCATGGCCACAATAAAGTGATAATAGTCCTCCAGAATAATGTCAAGATTCGATAACAGGTGTGGTCAAACCATGAGGGTTGTGGTCAAATTATGAGGGTCGTGATAAACTCATGAGGGTCATGGTCAATTAAGAAAGTCATAGTCAATCCATAATGGGCCAAGACTTCAGTATCACTTTTGAACGCGACCGTAGTGCACCTTTTTGTGCAATTATCTTTTTGAAGTTTTATATAAAGGTCTCTGTCTTTGTAAAAGAAGATTATAAAGTTTTATTCTTTTTTTTACGAATTTGAGAGAACTTTAGGATTTTTGAGAGTTGAAGAGCATGAATAACACCGTTAGGAAGGATCATGATCATCGTCATATATGTGCTTCTTTTATCGGTTTTTGTTCCAAAGGTGCTGAATCGAACTATATCACAAAATTCTCCATTTTGCAGAGATTTATGGTTCCAGCTAAGCCTCCAAATCCATTTGTAGTCAAACAAGTGGATTGGAGTCCGCCAACTTTGGGATATATTATGTGCAATATAGATGGAGCCTATAGTAGCTTTCCTGGCCATGCAACTAGTGGGGGTATTTTAAGGGATACTTCGGTGATTTTCATGGTTGTTTCTCAGTTTACATTGGGATGACAACTGCTTTTCATGCGGAATTATATGCAGTCATGGTTGTTGTGGAACATGCACATTCGGTAGGGTGGAATAGGATGTGGTTGGAATGTGGCTTGAAGCTTGTTGTTTTAGCTTTTGAGAATGTGAACTTGGTTCCTTGGGTGTATCGAAGCAAGTGGAAGCATTGTCTTCAGTTATGCTCTCAAATGCTCTTTTACTGTTCCCACATCTACAGGGAGGATAACCAATGTGCTGATAAGCTATCTAATTATGAGATTGACCATCAATTGGATGTTACTTGGTGAGAGCCTATCCCTCAATTTATTTGTAATTGCTTTTCTTGCAATTGTTGTGGATTGCTGTCATATTGTTTTTTGTTAATTGTTTATCATGGATCTTGGTATAGTCTCCCCATGCTTTCTTGTTGGCTTACTTTTTTCTTTTCTTTAATAATATTGCTAATGATAGTTAGGCACGGGGTGCCACTATAGTAGTGATGTCCCTATCATACTACAACTTTTACATTAAATAAAGAAGAAAAATAAAATAAAATATAATTCGTCAAATGAATATATCTACAATAATTGATGGAGAATTCCCCGTTTCATATATGGAAACGTACATCTGATCAAGTGTAGCACCCAACCACATCTACTGCTAACCTTCGATGAATTTAACGAATCAAGAAAAAACCAAAGAATTGTGACTGGCACAACACAAAAATAAGAAAAAAAAAATAATACCAATTCCCAAGCCACATACGATTAGTAAAGCTTAATTCTTGTATTTATGGGGCCCCTGCACATGGGGCATGACTGAAGATCTTGTCCACATTCCCAACACGTCTTCCAGAAAAAATAAAACAAAATCTGTTAAATAAACTTTATTTATTTATTTGATAAGCAAACTTAATTACTTTGTTTGATGTTTTCTGAACAAATATAGGAAGAAAATTAGTATTTACTTGATGCCCGCATCCGAAGGCCATATCTTTCGCATTGCTTAGACAAATGGGACAAAGCTGCATAAGGCCAATTTTAATTTGTCAACTGCTGTAGATTACAAATTTACAATAACCCTTGAAAACATAAATCCAACAATAACTATTTCATATTCAGTCATTATAGATAAAATGAACGTACCAATAAGGGGAACCAAACAATGAAATTATGCAACTAAACTACATTTTGGATTCTTGATAACCACCATTTTAGATTCTGACGTTACCTTATGACGCACGGAAGAGACACCAAAATTATGCAACAAATGATACCCTAGAATAACATTATCACTCACATCAAGCATGCTTGCTCATTTGATAGTAGATTTATTAGGCAACTGATGCCATGAATATCTTTCTCCAGTAGACTAAACCAAAAGTCAAAAAGCTCCGCAAAATGATCCAATACATTTAAGCAACTTTATATTTCTTTTCCATAACGGAAGGAAGAAAAACAGTCATTTTAACTTAGGCCCTGTACATACACTAGCTTTCAAAAGTGCATCGGACCAATGTTTGCAACCATGTGAGTTTACAATTAAAATGAATTCATTTGAAATAAAAGTAACCACAAATCCTATCAAAAATAGAATTTACAAATCATGAAATAGTAAACAAAAAGTTATTTACAAATGCCTTTACTGGTGGTGTTGGATTAACTTATCCTTTTGACCATTTTAATGACAAAAAAGAGAACCAGAATGTAGCATACCAAATATTTTAAATTTTGCAGCTACTTTACAATACCTATTAATGATGGTACGCCTACTGCCTGCTACCATAATCAACATTAGATATATATTTTTGGCTAAAAAATATATTTGTGACTTCTAATAAATATTTGAATTTTTTTATTGAATAAAAATGAAGAAAAAATTTATTACAAAAACACAAGATTAAGGTATTTATTAGGAATCACATTCATATTTTAGCCTATATTTTTTTTACAAGATCAACATATGATATATATTAAATGCTAACATATTGCTTAACCTAGCATTGCCTTGGATCTTGTCATTTCTTTTATTATAAATTAATCAATAAAAGAAAATTATAGTAAAAAAATGTGGAAATGATACATGAGTAATCTAATTTCTAAAAATCTCAATAAATAAAATAAGAAACAAATATATATCCACACAATTTCTTGCAATTCATAAGTAAATTCCTCAAGAATATTGTTCCCAAAAAGATATACTTATGAAAATAACATATCATTCTATTAGAGAAGTTCGTACTTGATTGTCATAAGTGGAACTTGGGGCAGAAGGAGCTGTCGCAAATGGGTGGCTGTTGCCATGTTGAGGAGGGATAATACTTGGCTCAAACCTTGCAGCATGAGAACTATATGTGGGAGGTGGAAGAGCATGTCTTTGAGGAGCATTGACTTGCCGACTACTGCTCAAGAGTAATAAGCATAAATGATCACAAAACCTTCCCCAGAAAAATGAACACAGAACTTAAAACAAGGTTAAATTAATCTGGAGGTCTATGAATTATTTGACAATTTCTTAATTAGGTTACTTAACTCTTTTTTTTTTTTTTTGGTTCAATTATGTTCCTGAACTTGCATTTGCATTTTTTTTATTAGATCCCTAATGAATACTAGTCAGTAACCCAATTGAAATAAAAAAAAAAAAAAGTTCAGACTCAAAGTAATTGGATCTTAAAACAAATACGAACAGTAAGGAACCAAAATATTTACCCTAGTAGATTATGTAAGATTTATCATTATAGCTCATTTAAATAAATGTTATTTGATTTAATGAATAAAAAGGACAGAAAGATAATTAGTTACAAAGGAAAGTTATTAAAAGGATAACTATTGATAAAGTAGTTATCTTAAATGTATAAAAAGGATAATTGTTGATATATAAAGCAATTATCTTAAACGTATTAACAGGATAATTGTTGACAGGTGCAGTTATATTAAATGTGGTGGTTCAGTTTTCTTATAAATAGAGATTCAGAAAATTGAATACATTCATTATCTAACCATGAGAGTTGTATCTTATCCCTATCAAAGAAGATACAAGAACTGGAAGGGTCAAGACTCTGAGAAAGCATTCTATCATAAAAGACCTTCCGTAATTATGGACAAAGGTATATTTATGTGAAACTTATAAATTATAAAGATCATTTTCATGTTCTTGATATGATTATTGTTGAACATGAAATTATATATTAATATTTACAGATTAAGCTCTATTGCTGCCTTGTACTGAGAAGGAATTTCCATCAATGTAGCAAGTGCAAATGCTGCTTCACTGGATCAACTTCCACTGGTAAATATAATGAAAGTAGAAATCCACTGTGATTCACTGGATCAACTTCCACTGGTAAATATAATGAAAGTTTTATGTCATCAGTTACCGGAAAATTATCAAAGGCCCGAGCTGGGATATTGGTATCAAATTCCTTCATCATGTCTCACGGTCCATCTCCAACGCCAACCAATATGATTGAAAGAGGAAATTTACCGTGACAACTCAGGCATATAATTAATGAACAAGAAGTTTCCAAGGAAAGGAAACATTGTCAAGTAAAGACTACATCAAAATCACCTACCTAGCTGCAACTATGGCATCCACAGTCTTATGTTCTTGTGGACTTAGTCTCCCATGTTTAGTGTCAACATTTTTTGTTACTTTTGTGTTCTTACCAAAATCTGAAAATTCCACGTGTAAGCTAGACAAAGTCCAGGTGGGTTCCAAATTTCGCACGTCGGATGATGAGTCAACTTATTTTAGGGGAGGGACCTGCAAAATAAATGAAAAACACTCTGACGCTCAAGTACATCAATTATTGGAGAATAATTGAGCGTGAGAGAGTGTATATGAGGTTTCCGAGGGTACCTCGGAGGTATGTCCACCGTGGGTGAACAATGTATGAGTATGAGCGTTAAGATCAAATCTAGTAATGGTTTAGAGAGAACCTGTATTTATAGCATGGAGAATGGGCCTTGGGCCTTTATTTGTTAGTGATCTGTTGATAAGATAATAACAGATAATAGCAGACAATTATGTAATTCAAATAGGAGATAATATGTACCTTGTAGATAGGTTGTTATTTATAGATAAATAGCAACTTGTAGATAATTAGAGAGATATTAGGAGATAAGGTGGTTGCACCATTTTGAATATATGTAACAGATATGTTGTTGCGGTCCAGGAGTTTCTGGAAGCTAAGAGGGTGGACGTCTGCGCTCTTGTAGCAAGATTGACACAGAGGACGAACAAGTTGTCTTCGTTGTGACAGAGTTGACACTTAAGGTGGAAATGTACATGGTTACTGTAGTAGGGTTGACACGGAGGATGAACACGTGTGCAGTGACCCCACAAGAATGTCCATGTGTAATTTTACCAATTTGTACAGTACACTTTTTAAACAATTAGTGCATGAGTTTATTGTCTGTTCTTCATACCTAAACATATAGCAACTGTAAGAAGACCAATTCTTTCACATGGAAATCGTGACCACATATGAAATTACAACATGAGAAAAGTTTTACTTGTTCCCAAACAAGTCATGTAACATATTTATATTCTTGTCCTATGTCAAAAACCATGAACGGAGCACAAATAAGTCACCCATGAATATAAATAAGACATACACACGCCCCTCAAATTCCAAAATAATCATATTCTTCAATGTACACACTCAATTTTATTGAAAACATCTCTAGTTAAAGATATATTTATCTCTATGCTTATCCTATGTTGCATAAAATGTTGGATATGAAAAACACACAAGTTGTCAATGTAGCAAACCAAGGATATTAGAACCCTGAGCTCACCAAATAAAAGGTTCTAACATGGTTATAGACAAAAATATTTGGTCGATGTCAACTGATGAATGTTGACCAAAAATATCAACGATCGGCATCAGCCAAAAAAAACCTACCGATGTTCGCCACAAAAACCCTAATCAACATCGACCAAAAACTAGTCATGATCAATGTTGATCGAAAAACCCCTAGTCGATGTAGGCCCAAAAATATCATCGACCAAGATTGACTAAAAACCCTAGCCGATCTCAACCAAAACGTAACCCTACCTAAGAACGACCTAAATCATCCTTGACCAATGTCGATCGAAAATGCACTGACTGATGTCAGCCAAAAAATAGTCCTGGTTGATGATGGTCTAAAAATGTCTGGATCGATGTCTGTCGAAATTTCCCTGTTGAGATAGGCTGAAAATACACTAACCAAGATCTATCTAATATAATCTTGATCAAGATCGATTGAAAATAACACTTAAATGGACAAGTACTAAATTTTCAATTTTTAGCATTTAATTACTAAAATTTGTAAAAGAAATCCTTATAACATTTAAGTGGATATAAATTGGATATGACAAAATCCATATCCACTTAAATGGATTGGATCTTGAATCTAAATTGTTTTTGAAAAAATATGGATATAGATTTAAAATCCAATCTATGTCCACCTCTACATATCGACTTGTAACTAGGTAAACAAAAATTTCTCACTTAAACAAAGTTCATTTTTCGTAATGTATTTGACACTAACATATTACATTTTACTAGATGGAGTTGTAGAGGGCTACGGTTTTCTGGAATCCCATGAGAAGATGTGATAGGCTACAGGTCAAGATTCGATAACATGAGTGACGAGGAAGTTGAACCATTTGTTTTTTAATTTATTCATTTAAACATCAATTACATTGTTTTTAAAATTACTAACACAAGTTATTTTTTCAGTTCCATTGGATGCCTTACAGAGGTTTTAAGTCATTTATGCCAGAATATGCATACAAGATTTCCCAAATATGGAGTGCTTGTGTGGCTTTAATTTGTTTTCTAGTGGTAGTATGGCATCGAACTGACATGGTCATGCTCAAATTTGGATTTTGTCAAGATATACCAAATCTGTCGCATAATCTTATCAAAGTCCATCCATCATACTGACATGAGAGGACATAGTGACACAAATTGGGCAAAGAAACATCAACGATGGATTGCAATTTGGAAGGAAAGACACAAATATGTGTTAATCGGCCAACCAATTATAGGAAAGATTGAACATATGAGTCACTACATGAATTGGTACCGAGCAAATTAAAAAAAATTCCTTACACGGCTTGCAACTTATTCAAATGTTGTTATCACATCTCATTTAGCTCCAGACATGGAAACTGACCAACATCCTCCACAACAAAGTCCACCAGTCGTTGCCAACATACATGATGAAGGACTACAATCACATGCTCAATCATATGAATTCATGCCACAACCTCATCATCATCAAGGAGATTATGGATACAATCCACAGTTCTTCATTGCTAGCATAGAAGACTTTTATGAGCAATCTCATGAGTACAAATCTTTGAACACCAGAGTCTGCTTATGTATACATGCAAAGTATGTCCATACCTTCGTTTGCATCCTTTCACCAAAGTATTACAGACAGTTCTTCCACTAATGACTTTGTCTAGGAAGAACAACTTATTGTTCCTGATGAACAACTTGAACCACAAGAACATGGACAAGTATGTCGATAGCCGACAAGAAATAGGCAACCTTCGAGATGTGGAACTGGTGGACATAGACACATTAATTGCTTGCCCTTGTTAATTTTCCTTGTTAATTATGTCCTATTATGTTGATTGTCAGTTTTCCCTTGTTAATTGAATAAACACTAAACAATGTATTGATTGATTGAGCAATGCATTTTTCTTATACGAATTGTCTGAACATTCATTTCTTTGAGATGATTTGACCCCCACATTGGTTTTCCCCATAAAATTTGATGTCACATTGCTTGATTTAAGACGATGTGATTGCACAATAGTTTCTACGAGATGATTTGACTAAACATTATTTTTTTAATAACGCAAACAAAATGTAATTAATTAAGACTCGATCTAAATTGTTTATATTGTTGATGCAATCTCATCTGTTGTTATGAGTCACGTGAGAACAGTAGATCACCTAATGTATATAGCAATAGGGGGTTAGATGCAACTCAATACCTTTGTCTGATCTCACCATATTACTTAAAACATGGAGAGTGTATCCACTTTTGTGTATTGTGATGGTGACATAATTCTAATAGATGAAGGGATAGTGTTTGAATGCCCTACTGATCCAAAAGTCATCACAATAAGTAAAGACATGTCGCTTGCTTCCGTAAGGAAAACAATTTTTGACATCAACGGAAGTTGTAGAATTTTAATAGATCTTTCTTACCGTCAACCAATTTATGTAGGTGATGATTGTGTTGCATACGACTGTTTGGAGCTCAAACACAATGATGATATATGAAAAAAAATTTCATCTATTCAGAATTTAGTACCAAAGGTCCAATTGAGTTCAATGCAACTTTTTAGTATTCTCCAAATGAAATCTTTATTCTGTTGCACAAACCAAGGGAACCAAAAACAACTGATGAGATAATTACACATATTCATCATGCATCAAAGCAATGTTACCCTTTCATACCATACGGTCTCTTCTCCCTTTCATTTTCCTCATTCATATCTTATATGTTACTTTTTCACAGATTCTTATGGCGATGTTGAAACCTAAAGCATTTTAGGCAAAGATTCACCAAGAACTTTATGCAATGCCTCTATCTCTGATGGTGATTCAACAGGATTGGTGGATGGTAGAGGATAGGTATTTTAGATTGTCTAACTCTTCGCTTCATTCATCTCAAACCCTCATGCGGGTCACTGTAACAACTCTAGCTTCATTTTCTATTTTAAGTTGGCCATTCTCCCTACCTTTTGGTTTTTTGGGACTTGAAAACTCACTAATTGATTTATCTGTTTGCGGGTTGTGAGAAAGATGGCTAAAGAGCCTATGTTAGACATCGCACCTTTGCACCTGAGGAGCAAATTTTTAGGGGAAAGGTTCAACTTCTTATGTTGTTTGTTTAGCAAATTCAATGGGTCGGGTTTAATTGTTTCATCACCATAGATACATATCTTTTTAAAATCACTTCTCCAAACCTTTTTTTTTCACAAAATGTTTTTAAACTTTTTTTTATCTCCTGTGTTGCAGCAATGAGAACTGAGAAAAGTTTCTTAATTTGTCTATTATTTATACAATAGACACCTGTGAATGAATGTGATTATATACTAGTATCTTTAAATTGCATTTTTTTCACAAAAATTAGATGCACTAATTTTATGTACGCAATTAGAGAAGAAATGACATAAATTAGAGTGAAAACACATTAATATCTTAAATCCACATCAACTTATTAGTGTAAAATATTAAATTAGTATGAAAAATTATAATATTTCTTTTTTAATATCTTTCAAAATTATAGTTTTAAATTTTAATTAATAATAAAATCATATTATATATCTTCTAAAAAATTATTAAAAATTCAGAAAAAATGATATTTTTATAATATATGTGAATCAAAGATTGATTTGTAATTATTTTCTATTTTTAATTTTTATTAATATATAATTGTTTTCTATTATTTTTTATTAATATATCAT
>PYAF01006003.1:1183264-1200166 GCA_007407185.1 Glycine tomentella | reverse complement strand
TCTAAGAGTATTTTATCCTATATTCAGGTTCCCACAAATTTCTGAAGTCCTCTGGGTCATTTTTGACCTAGGGGTATTTTGGTCATTTCAAAAATGTCTAGGGGTATTTTCGTCATTTTATCCAAATCTTTTGTATTGCCTCTAATTAGCCTTTTACCCTAGTAATCGGCTGTAATTCTCAAAATTTTAGGATGTTACACCTGGACAGTGGCTACTCAAGGAACATGATGGGAGAAAGGTGTATATTCTAATTCTTGACTCCCTATCATGGTGGAACAGTCACTTTCAGAGTGGGTAAGATAATTATTCATCCCTACCCATCTATTGATAATGTTTTGGTTGTTGAAGGACTCAAACACAATTTGTTGAGCATAAGTCAATTATATGCCAGTGGATATGGTGTCTCCTTTAACCAGGATGAGTCTGTCATAAAATGCAAAGATGGGTCCTCCATATTCTCTGCTAAGAGAAAAGGCAACCTCTACAAGATCAGAATGTGAGAACTTTCAAATCAAAAGGTTTCGTTAGTAGTGTCTGTGATAACGACTATCAAATCGTTACAAAATAGCCGAATTCAATCCACTTATAAACAATAGGAGGAATTTCAACAAATGGTTTACAGACAATAAACGAAAATTGTAGAAACACAAACAAAAATGCAAAAAATGCAGAAACAAACAGAATTAATGAAATAGATCGTCAAACAGATTCAAGAGCATTAATCCAATTCACCAAACCAAACAATTTGAATTATCATAGTTCTGCAAATAATGATCATATTGTGAAAGCTTAGTCAATGTCATTAGAGACAGTTCAATCGAATTAACCCCTTAATCAATTGAAATCACAAATCAGATTGAAATATCATCCAAACAATCTTTGATTAAATTCAAAATTAGGAAATGAATCCATAACCTAATCCATTTTCAATCCTAAGCACATTCATTATCATGTAAATCAAAAATAGGATTGAAAAAGAATATGAACATTCACACAGAAATTGAAATACTAAACCAGAACTCAAATTCCTCCTTGCTTAGATTGGATCCATGGATTGATTGATTGTTTAGCCTTCCATGATCATCACCAGTGGAAGAGAAGAGAAATTTGTGCAAGAAAAGAGAGGAACAAATTTGAAAAGAAAAAGAAAAATGAAGAACAATTGAGAGAAAAAGAGAAAAGAGTTTGATCCTAAAACTAGCACAAGAAGCTTCTCAAATTTGTTTGTACAAAATGAACTAACTAACTACACTAATATATATTGTGACTGAATAGAAGGAAAGGATGGGTCTTGATTAGGTCAATCTAATCCATCTAATTAAGCTAATTACACCAAACAAAGCCCAATTTCGCAGCCCAAAGTCCAAGTCCAAAGGTTTTGATTTCCAAGCCTAAAATGACCCTTAAAACGAAAGAATTGGCCGAAGCTTATTTCTGACAAAATTGTATCTCTTTTCTTTATCTTTCTAGGGAATACACATATGCGCCATTTGGAGTTCTATAGAATCCTATAGGTCATGCACAAAGAAGATAGGTCAAGTAAGCACAAAATCCAAAAATAAGCAATAATTGTCAATTAAGCCAAATCAATTATTTGCCTAAGACCAAAAATGAGTTAAGGTGAGAAAATATCCAAGAGAGTTCAAATAAGCTAAGAAGAATATAAAAATACTAAAATAAAAATGCTCAATCAAATCCCCTCACACTTTATCTTTTGCACTCGTGGGCTAAACTAAAAGAAAGACTAAAAAAATTAAACTAAAGTAAACTGATAACCGATGTCGTATCGCTTCAAAACGATTAAACTATGTCAATTCTATAGCATAGGATTAACCTAGATCAACTCAGAGACACTTTCAATATGGTTCCAACTTCAATTCACTAATAAATAATAGAGGATTTTTGTCAAACAGTTTGCATGCGATAAGTAAAAATTGCGAAAACACGAACTAAGATTGAAGAACAATGCAGAAACTAACAAAATTGATAAGAGGTAATGTAAAAATAGATTAAAGAACATCAATCCAATTCACCAAACCAAGCAATAGTAATTATCATAATTCTCAGATAATGATCTTGTTTTGAAAGTTCATTCAATTTCATTAGAAGCAGTTCAATCGAATTAACTCCTAAATTAATTGAAATCACAACCTAATTGAAATATCATCCAACTAATCTGTGATTAAAATTAGAAATTAGGAAATGAATCCATAACCTAATTCATTTTCAATCCTAAATACATTCATAATCATAAAAATTGAATAGAGGGTTGAAGAAGAATGTGAACATTCACACAGAATTTGAAATACTAAACCAGAACTCAAATTCCCCTTTTCTTGGACTGGATCTTTGAATTGATTGATTGTTTATCCTTCCATGATCATCATCAATGGAAGACCCATGAAATTAGTGCAAGAGCAATGAAGAATATAAACGAAAATGAAGAAGAAAATGAAGAACAATGAGAGAAAAGGTTTTTAATTCTGGAAATTCTAAAATGTAAATGTCAATTCTATTTTTGCTAAAATGTAGTGTGTTTTTCACTCACTAATTGCACTAGCATATAGTGATTAAGTCAGTAGGAAAGGATGGGCCATGAGTACGCCCATCTAATCTAACTAATTATGCTAATTACACCAATAAAAATCCAACTCGCAGCCCAAAATTCAAGTGTAGTGATTCTGACTTAAAAGCCTAAAATGACTCTCCCAATGATAGAATTAGCCTCGTCTTATCTCTGACAAACTTGTAGATCTTTTCCTTATCTTTCCAAGGACTACTCATATGCTCCATTCAAAGTTTTGTAGAGCTCTCTAGGTCCTACACAAGGAAGATAGGTCAAGTGAGCATAAAATTCGAAAATAAGAAACAATTAACAATTAAGCCCACTTGTTTGCCTAAGACAAAAATTGAATTAGAATGAGAAAATAAAAGTTCAAGAGAAGTCAAAATAAGCTAAGAAGAATAGAAAAATATTTAACTAAAAACGCCAAATCATAAACCACAAACTAAAAGAAAGGTATGAACAAGGCGCACACATTTTCACTGGATCCTAACAATGCATAAAAGTGAGAAAGATGGAAAATGGAAGAATGACATCAGGGTAACAAGCAATCCAAGAACACATGATCACAAAGTGCAAAGTGAAAAAGTAGTCAATTCAAAATTAAGAATGTGCTATGGTGATAGAAATATCTCAATAAACAACACTCAACCTCACCAAATGTGTATGGCTTTGTGCTTACACTCAAACACCACATGTAACTAGCACATCCAAATTTTGACAAGACTATATAATCCATTCAACTTGAACTACACATGCATTTAAAGATCAAAAGGGATTTTAGTGGTTTGTAATGCATGGCTTAGGTAAGGGTGGATATGAAAAGAATATTTAGGCTAAAACTAAGAGTAAAGAGGGAAAATGGGAAGTAAGCCAACAACTAAAAAGAAGGATAGAAACAAAGAAACAAGGTGGAGAACAACAAATTAAAAGAAAAAGAACTTACAAGTATGAGAATGAACCACAACACACTTTTATTGCAATTTTTATTTTCTTTGTACTACTTTTTCTTTGTTTGTACTTTTTTTTCTTTGAAATTTTGCTTTTTATGCTCAGGTCACTATTGATATTGTCACTATCGTAATTATCATCAATGTCGTCACTATCATCAATAAGAAAATCCTTAGGCTTGTTATTTTTTTCTTTTTCTTTTCTCTTTATTTTGTATTTCTTGTTTTTTTTTTTCTTCATCCTTTTTTTTCACAAATCAAAAGATAATGAAATGACAAAAATGAAAAACAAAATACAAATCCCCCATACTTGTTTGAAACCCACTTCCAAAACAATTTCAAGGCCCTTTTTTCTCCCTAAAGTTAGGACAACATTGTTTTCCACTTTTTGACTTGTAATGAGCTATAAAATGAAAGAAATGGTTAAAGGCTCAAAGAGGGTGACAATGGATATCAATGCAAGGTAGGTTTGTTTGGCTAGTGGCTAAAAGAAAGAAGGCTTAATATCATCTTAATCAATGCATGTGCAACAAGAAATGATACATTTATCACAATTTATACAAGGTAAAAATCCTATGAAAAATATGGAAAAGTGCTTAAATTTAACAAAAAAATTAGAAAACAATAACTGCAAAACTTTTTATACTTTTTCTGTATGTAAAAACAGTTAAAACAAAAAAGATAAAATAAGTACAGCAAAACAAAAACAGAAACAAATAGAAACAACATAAAGCTAAATAGAACAGAAAATAGATACATACTCAAAAACTAAAATAGAATACATAAACAGAAAATAAAAACAGATACA
Organism: Glycine tomentella; assembly: GCA_007407185.1. NCBI lineage: Eukaryota > Viridiplantae > Streptophyta > Magnoliopsida > Fabales > Fabaceae > Glycine > Glycine tomentella. The sequence goes on along the minus strand of PYAF01006003.1, from coordinate 1,195,845 downwards.
AAAAATAAAAAAAAATAGAGAAAACACATAAAACAACAAACAAATAAACTAGAAAACAGAGAAAACAACAAACAAATTTTGTAAACCCTTCCTCCCACACTTGAAGTGCACATTGTCCTCAATGTGAACATGCAATGAAATGTAAATAAAGAGACAACATATAAGAAAAGACAACTCCTCAAGTGTCATTCAAGAAACACAAAATTAAACACAAACAAGCAAGAAGCAAAGAAATTTAATTTTTAGATTTTTGTTTGTTGGAACAAAAATAAATAAATAAAAAATAAAAATTGCACCTAAATTGATAGAAATCTGCTCTCCGAATGCAAGCTCTGATTGCCACATGATGATGACCAAGGCATGAATGCTTGGATTGGATTGTTTCCGAATGCAAATTTCAAGAATCCATGGATAGTTGTTTAGAACTTAAAAACAAAAGATGGAGGAGATTAAGAAGATGGTAATAAATGACACCACGATCTGTAGTGGAGCGATAAGTTAGAGGAGGATTTGTCACAAAAGAAAGCTTCCTTGATAAGAATCGATTTGGGTTCAACCAAGAACCAAGAGGTCAAGCTCTCAATTCAAGCAAATGCTTAATTTCATTAATCAAAGTTGTGCCAAAAATAGCAATATTTGAGTACTTATAGAGTTAAGCTTCTAATAAAACCTAAAAATGCATAATTTGGGCCTATTTCAGTCCACATTGAGGCCTATTACACAAATAAACAAGAAAATAAAACCTAAAAATGCATAGATAGGCCTATTTTAGTCCACATTAAGGCCCATTACACAAATAAACAAGAAATACGAAAATCCTCATAGACGTTGCGCACTAAGCCCAAAAAACTCTTTGTCAAGGAATTGCGCTAAGCACGACATGTGCGCTAAGCGAGCTTTCCTACAATCTTCAAGGTGCTCCAATTCAACTCCTTGTGTCTTCCTCCATCCTTGCCCTTGTTAAATAGTCCAGCCATGATTTTCTTGGTCATCTCTTCTTGTAGAAGCTTGTTATTGGACCCTTCAATTCATTGAGTGCTTCAAGAACTTCGTACTCTTTGAATAGTCCTCTATCACATTTAATAGCTTTAGTGCTTTACACGAGGTTTTTACTGTGCAGAAAGAGAAAGTGAGGACCATAAATACTTTCTGCAACATATCTTCAGAGAAGTACGACTTGTCAGTGTCGCCTTGTATTTAGAGCTAACTTTCAACATACAAATCAAATATAACGTTAACATAAGACAAAAGGAATTAAAAATGTCAAGACAAGACAATATAAATCTTCCCTTTTGTGTGTTATGGCATGAGTTGCTTACTGAATCTATGGATGTTACTTTCTGATGATTGTTTTCAATACTTGAGGATCAAGTAGCTGTTTCATTGCCATTGTACTATGAGCTAAGTGTTGAGGCAATTGTCTTCTTAGGACTAGATGCTAAGGTAGTATCATCCAATGACTGATACTTTGGCTATCGTCCAGAGCCTTTATGTTCATGTTTTTTGCTTGTATCTCATACAGGTAGAAGAACTTCTAGCTTAAGCAGGAAAGGTTAATACATAAAATTTATACTTTGTTAACATCAAAACCTTGGGGATTTAATTGTTTGCTACAGTCCAATATGCTTTGGACATAGCCAGACTTAAAAAATACACATGATAACTTTGTTTAGGGGTGGCAAAGTGGGCCAAGTCCACCAAAAACGGGCCTAGTTGACCCTAGCCCACTAAAAATACGAGTCAGGCCAGGCTGACCCACTTTTACAAATTGGGTTGGAATGATAGTCCACCCCACTTTAAGGTGGGTTGGTGGGTGATAGAGTGCTTTTAGTTGAATATTTTTCTATCATTCTTAGCTTATTTGACCTCTCTTAGACCTTTATTTTTCTATTCTAATTCAGTTTTTGGCCTAGGCAAGTAAGTGGATTTAATTGTTAATTGTTGCGTATTTTCGAATTTTTGCTCACTTAACGTATCTGACTTGTGCAGGGCCTATAGAGTGCTACCGATCTCCAAATGCAGCGTTCTAGGAGTCCCTGGAAAGATAATGAAAAGATCTACAAGTTTACTAGAAATAGCCTGAGGCCAATTCTGTCATTTTGAGGGTCATTTTGAGCTTTGAAGTTAGCACCTCTGCACTTGTAATTTTGGGCTGCAAATTTAATTTTCATGGTTGTAAATAGTAAATAATTAGATTGTTGGATTTGTTTATGACCCATTCTATTTTCAGAACTTAGTCACTAATATATTAGTGACTTTAGTGAAAACTTGGACAACACTTTTACATTCAATAAAAACAGTTTTTACTTTTCTTTCTTTTAGTTTTTAAGATCAAACTCTTGTTCTTTATTTTTTCTCATTTGTTCTTCATTGTTCTTCACCTTCTTCATTTTCATCTTGTTATCCTTTTATTTTACTACGCTCATTTTTTGGGGCTTTCCATAGTGATGATCATGGGAAGCTAAATCATCAATCAATCCAAGGATCCATCTCAAGCAAGAAAAGAATTGGAGTTCTGGTTTGGTATTTCAAATTCTATTTGAATGTTCACCTTCTTCAATCTCTATTATGTTTTCATGATTATGACTGCATTTATGATTGCAAGCGAGTTAGGATTATGGATTCATGTTCTAATTTCGAATGATAATCACAAGATTAATTGAATGATATTTCAGTTAGGGTTGTGATTTCAATTAATTTAGGAGTAGAGTCGATTGAACTGCTTTTATTGAGATTGAATAAATGTTCATGATAGAATCAATTTATGAGAATGATGTGATTCAAATAGCTTGGGTTGGTGAATTGGATTGATGCTTTCTAATCTGTTTTACTTTACTCCTTGATAATCTTGTTAATTTTTGCATTGTTCTTTAATTTTAGTTTGTGTTCTTGCATGTTTTACTTTACGTATACACAACTGTTTGACAAAATCTCCCCCCTTATTATTACCAATGATTTGAAGCTAGAACCATATTGATCGTGTCTCTGAGTCGACCTAGGTTAGCTATGTGCTACAAAATTAGCTTGGTAAAATTGTTTTTGATGCGTCTCGACAAAACATTATCAGTGGACCAACGGGCCAGCCCACCTATAAAATAAAAAAACAAGTTAATTTTAAAAAAAAAAAATTGTACTGTGAATGCTCCAAAGCCCTTCCTCGTCACAATTGCACTATGAATATTCCACATCGTTGCCACAAACAGAAAGCACCATAACCAACAAGAACAACAAAAGAAGCAACCCTCTTTCCATGGGAACAACTTAGCACTACTGTTTTCCTTTTATAAGTTAATAGCTCAAATAAATTGACATCACAATTGCCATACACGCTGCAATATACTAGATCTAAACAGTTCAGTTTCACATATCCCTAAGAGTATGTTTGGATGGAGTATTTTAAAATTTTAGGAAATTTAAAATTCAAGGAAATTAAAATGCATCAATTAAAATTCTTTTATTTTCAAAATTTTGTGTTTGGATAAAGAAATTGAATTTCTTCATTTTTAAAATTTTGAACCTCATTCACGGAAAAACACGTAAGGTAGATGGTGTCTTGAGAGCAGCGGAGGTCGGAGTATGTCGATGATTGAGACAGAGCAAAAAGTTGTGCATTTAGAGCTTCTACAAAAAAAGAGAATTTCAATTTCTCACCTTTTAGAGAGAAATTCAAATTCCACATTTTTAGTTGTTTAAAATTCTCTTTTAAAATTCCAAAAATTTAAATTCCTCATATAAAAATATCCAAACAGTGAATTTTAAATTGAAGAATTTTAAATCCCCTAATAAATTACTTTTCCCAATTAAAATTCTTCATCCAAACACACTCTAAACTAATTTCTTCTCGTTATAAATAGGCTTTGCCAATTTAGATAAATTCAAACGATTAAATAAATAAATAATGCCACTATTAACTGTAGACTTATATAGTTAACTAAATAACTGATTGGATAAAACTGGAAAAGTGCACACCACAAACAATTTGGGGAGTGGAAATAGAGAAGATAAGAAGAAATCACGGCTTCCCCAATTGTTTCCCATACATTATGCTAAAACTTAAATGTCCGTGTTTATCAATTTCGGGTCCAAGATTCAAAAGTTGCAACTCATAATTCATAACTTGCAAACTGTAATTAGAACACTACACTACACAGTCATTAACTATATAATTAACTATGCTAAAAATTAACGATAAGGTGAAAGGTCCATTATAAGGTGAAAGAATGATCATTAATTTCCATAACTGCCACAGTATCATTAATTTCCATACACTGCCACTCACATGAAAGAATGCATATGTCTTTCAACTTTCAAGTATATTAAACATTTATTTCTACCACTCATAAAATAGGAAAGCAATAATTACCGTTTGTGATGTCTGAGAAACATTTCTATGATAATCAACTCTTACTGGAAACTTTGATGGCAGAAAAGGAGTACCTTGACGAAGGAAAGCTACAATATATCAAGAAATATGAAGTTAAACAGGGAGCAAAATAAGCATGCCTATGATTATGAAGAAACATATGTAGTCAGAAAAAACCTGAATAGTTCAGTGGCAACGAGGAAAGAATCACCATTTTGAGACTAAAATATTTGTTAAACAATCATGACCAATTCAATGCTCGGAAGCCTGCATAACCCAACTTAGTTATTAAAGGTTTATACATCAACAATTCATCTCAAAATCAAAACCTTATTAAAGGTTTATACATCATCAATTCATCTCAAAATCAAAACCTTTTTTCCTATGTTATAAGCAACAACCTTAACAGTTGAAAAAAAAAACACCCATTGTGTACAAAAAATAAATGAATAAGCAACAGACATTTATCAAGCAGATCACAAAAGAAAACAAAGAAGGGTTTGATCTGTTGAATATATTGATAGCTTATGAGATTCATTCAACAGTCAAAGAGTCTTACAAGTTACACCTTAAATTTCTTGAGACTTCATATACAAAAAAAGAAGTATTAAGACTTCATTAAACCTAGAATTATAACTGTCAATTCTTGCTTATGATGCCAAAAATAATGAGCATAGCAAGCTTCTCAAAAGTTGTCAGCAAGCACGAAGAAAGATCACATACACGCCAAATGTATCACTATATTATTCTTTTTATTAATATTTTTTATCAAACATTTTTCCATGAAAACTCAGCCAAAAAACACGATCAACAACTGTACAGACTAAGTAAACTAATACCAAACCAAGTTATCATCCATCCTACAATTTAGGAGATTTAAATAATCAGTGTGCAGTGCATAACACAGCACCAGAAGTCCAAAATTTTCTTGCTTTTGGAACTTACAGAGCACCAGAAAAAATAACATTTTCAAAGAAGCTATTAGCCAACCTTTTCAACCTTAGGTTAGGAACTACCAAAACAAAGACGTCGACAGTGCGAGGACGGAGACCACGGACGGACACGCTGGCGGTGCAGGGACGGAGTCCCTCTCTCTACAACTGGGTCTGTCGTCTGCATCTCTGCGAACTCACTGAGTCACAATCATGGTCACAATTGGGTCTACCTCCAGCCTCCTCAGTCGTCACGGTCACGGGTGTCGGAGTCGGGGTCATGAGTCTCTCATTCTCACCGCCGAGGTGCGAGGCAATGACGGTGTAGAGGTAGTCACGAGGCAACGGCGGACGACGTCAACAATGGACGAACGACGAAGCAATGACAATAGTCATTATCTCTGCCTATCTCACGAGTCACTTCACTTTTCTCAGTCTCTCTCACTCTCAGCCACTCACTTAGTCACTTTGTAAATATCTGTTGAATATTTACATTTTTTTTATTGTTGGGCTGTTGGCTCAGTGGACTGGCCGGGCCCTGACCCACTTTTGGTCAGCATTTTTGTGGGTCGGGTTGGCCCAGCCCGTTTTAGTTCAGTGGGTTGAAAATGTCAACCCAACCCACTTTTTTTCGTGGGTTATACAGGCTGGCCCGCCAGGCCAAACCCATTTTGCCACCCCTAACTTTGTTACACAAAGGATTGAACTATTTCAAGTACATAATGCATTGTCCAATGATTATAGAGTAATATCGCTTTCACTTTGATGCTTTACTTCATATTTCACTTCATAACTTGAGTCGGTATTTATAGACTTCGATAAAGCATCCGTTATGGAATTCGTGCCTTTTTTTCTTGATATGATTGTTTCTTATATGTTGGCACAGAGCCACTTGGTGCACTTTGGTTGGAGAGAGAAAAGAATAGTACAAACAACTATTGGCAAAGTACAAACAACTCCAAATGTCTCTCCTTTGTCAAAAGCGACCCTTGAGAAATATACCTTTTTCATTCCTTTCTTTTTGTCCTTACCTTAAATTCAAATGTTAGCAATTCAACCATAAGAGACAAAATGAAATTACAAGTGGTTAGGTTTGGATACTTCCCTTTTGTCGCTAGCACTGAACTCGGTACTTTGTATGGACATCACATATCCGTTATATATAAAACGTGTAAGTGATTAGGTCTATTGGACATGAGTAAAAGCAACTTAGTGTGTAAACGTTGATTTTCACAAAGAATGAACGACAGTTTTATAGCAACACATTAGACGATGGATATTACTTATTAATAAAACATTTCCACTTTAATGATTGGACGCATACTAATTAGAGGTGTAGAATAAGAATTAATACCAAGTGTACTCTCATGTAGTAAGTCATGTTCGCTTAAAAATAGCTCACTAGTTTATCAACAATTTATACATGTAATCATCAAAATCATGGGAAAGGATAAATCGTCCAGTTGTATCAATGGATCGTTCAATCGCAACAAGACAATCCTATAAGTCAATTTGTATAGCGTAAACTATGTACTTTTTAAAATTCTTTTAATATAAATTAATCTTATTAACAATTAAATAATTAAAAAAAAATATCTGCTATGTGACTAATAAATAGACACATGTATCAATGTCAACGGAGCACACAAATCAACTTTTGAAATTATTAAGTGAAGAAATAAGGACAGCAGATTAAAATCATAATGCACTTAAAACTGAATGAAGGGTTGATTGATACTCCCTTACTTTGTCACTCCAGATGAGCCTTGGACCCCAAAATATGTAAGAATAGGGTTGAGCCATGATCATAAAGAACTACTTGGACCCCAAAATATGTATGAATAGGGTTGAGCCATGATCATAAAGAACTACTGACCTTATATAATATCAGAAACAGAATTGGCTTTGACTGCATACTTTAATTCTTGAAATTTAATCCACTTTCATGCCGCTTGTTATACAAATTTACTGAAAAAGCAGCTTATCAATACAAGAAAAAATTCATTTGGAAAATGTATTTTGTACCCATATCCCCTTTGTATCATAATGCAAATGACCTGGGCTGACATAATTTAATTCACGCAATGGCCTGCAAAAGTTGTCTTTCAATTCTCTTAACTAAACTTAACTTACCAACAAATACTAAGTTTGGTGGTTCTTCTTACTTTTCTTTTTTCTTGTAGCAAAGCTGCTTGGTCCAATTTCTATTGACATTCTTTTCATCCTGCAGAATATGGAGAAAAAGAAAATTGAACATATATTTGTGACAATATGGAAAGTCAGACATTACAACTAATTTTTCCTAAAATCATTCAAAGACTATTTCATTTCATGTATTTCACACTGAAGCATAATACCTTGATGACAACTCTTCTGACTCCTTGCAATCCTCAGCAGCAGCCCCATCTACGAGAAAAATATCAATTACTCAATTTTTCTCATACACAGTAACAAGGAACCATGAGGGACCAATAATCTCACTACTAGCAGCAATGAAGAACAACTAATTATATGAGCATATACTCGTCATCATTTATGCATTTATCATCTGTATTGAGTTATAAATCAGCTAAGCGCTTGTTTGGGAAACACTCAATCAATTCCTCCTTCCGAGACACATTTCAATGTAAAATCTGTAGTTGGGATTAATTTGGCCACACATTCCAAGTATGTTCCACAGTTCAAAATTAATTCTATAAAAATCAATTCTGCCCAACTTTAAAACAAAAAGACCCTAAGTTATTGACTGTCTAAGTTAATTTGATATTAATTTAAATCTCATTTGAGTTGAGCAAGCATGAGGGGTATACATACCAATTACATCTCCCTCTTCAGTTTCCTGCTCTGACTCTGAACCCCATCGATCTCCACCATCATCAGTGTCCCAACGATCACCAGCAGGAGGCATCCAGAAGTCCTCGTCTTCCGTGTCACTATCCTCGTTGGAAGACTTCCTAATCTCAGACATAATCTCTTCAATTCCCTTATCCTTATTATTTTTCTTCATTCTATCCTTTTTTCCACCATCTGCAATTTTTGACTCCTGTAAGCTCTCCTCATCAATTTCCTTGTCCTTATTCTTTTTCTTCTTTGTCTTCTTCATTCTATCCTTGTTTCCACCATCTGCACTTTTTGACTCCTGTAAGCTCTCTTCACCTTCCATTCCATGACACAACAACTTCTGGTCTTCCTCTTGCTCTGTTTACAGAAGCCAAAATGCATCAGTAAATAAAGCTCTACAAAATCCATATGCAATCACACATCATATAATCTGCAAACACTAGCAGAAAAACTGAGCCCCACTTCATCATTGAAGCTCCAACATCACTCCAAATGAAAAATTGAGCGAATATAGGACATCACTGACCTAATTTATTGAGAAACCTTTTCCCATTCATATGCTTCCAGATATGTTCCTCTGACTTATTGACATTGTCTCCAGTCAGTTTACATATCAACTTTGAACTAAAGAAGAGGAACAAAAATAACTGTTATTACATACTTGACAGACCCTTGAAATTTAGCCCATTTTCATGTTCAGTGTTGCTATTCATAGTCGCACGTGAACTCAGTGGAAAACTCACTTTTAAAAAAAGAAAAAACAAATATTCATTAAAAAAGTAAAACAAAAATACTAATTAGTATAAAATGCCGCAATTGTGACCTTATCTGTTGGCAATTCCCTACAATGTCAAGGATGGCGACAAAACCATGACCATGGCCACAATTTAAAACCATTAGTCAAATCATGGTTTACATTTTTTGAACTTATTAATTAAGATTTTTTTTTTTTTTAAAAAAAAGAGGGGGGGGGGGGGCGTACGGGTGGAAATAGGCCAGGCCAGGCTTTGACAGGCCTGAACCTGGCCCGCATCACTATCATTAAGCCTAAGTCTGGCTTGTTACCTATTAAAAATAAGTTATTAAGGCCTGAGCCTGGCCTGCATAAAAGTTTGGCCTAACCTGAAAGCCTATTTACAAAGCTTGATTAAATAAAAAAAAATAAAAAATTAATGTAATACCGGTGCACACCGACAGCCCCTGCCTCAAACTGAAGCCCAAAACGCGGTCCTGCAAGTTTAACTACTCCATGGTAAATGTCCAGCTTGTGGTACACTTGGTTTGATAGGGATTTGAATGTTGCTGGCAGAGTCATTCTATGAAGTAGCCATAATTCTTATATGCATGAGCTTGTCAAAATCAATAGACCTATTTTACGCATTCCCACACTCACCATTCATCTTCACCGGTATATATATTATATAGACTTAATGCATTCATCATACACTATATGATTGTTAATAAGAAAAAATATTTTTAGAAGAAAAAAATATATTATTTTTAAGTTTTAATATATATATATATTAAATAACAAACTTTTTTTAAAGCTTGAGCCTGACCTTTTTATTTAAAAAGGCTTTTCAAAAAGTATTAATATGATCTTTATAATAAACAAGTCAGGCCAAACCAGGCCTTAAATAGGTCAGGTCAAGCCAGGCCTTATTAGGCAGTCAGGCTTTAAACAGGCCAGGCCAAAGGCCCCTAATAGGCAATATGGTCCATTTCCACCCCTAGGGGGGCGGGGGGCTTTGGTACACATTCTTAGTTCGTTCAATTCGTGCCACTTACTTTCGTAAAGAACAGCACCACTGAAAACAATTATACAAAATCCAATTCGACAGAAATCACCCTTGGTGTGAAAATGACGAAAACCACTTCTAAACAAACCTCATTTTTTTTCTTCCGTGTTTGGTGGCGCAAAAAGTTTGTTCAGCAACAACACACAACCCCCTGAGCAACGGTATAATGAGAAACTACCAGTTCCAATTTTAGATTGAACGAAGACATATCCATATAACGAAGTGCCCGTCACATTTGTTGGCTAAACAATTCTCAAACTCGATATCAATAAACCAAATGCGAAAACTCGCTTAACGTAAAAGAGCTCTATTCGTAAGGTTTCGGGATTATTGACTTATTATTTTGTTAAACCTAAAATCCCCTATCGAAACATAACACTAGTTTAACACATATTTGAAGTTCCAAATGCAGAGAGTTACAAAATTCGAAACACAATTGGAAAGGAGAAGGAAAAAGAATAGTTATAGACATAGGTATAGTTATTACCGGCAAAGAGAGTCTTGCTTGAACATGTTGAGAGGGGGTTTGTTATTGGACAAGGCGAAATCCATGAGACCCAAACGGCATTTTTTGCTGTGAGAGTAGGACGCTATGTCCTTCGCAAGGACCTCGTGCCCTGTTTCTACGCACTTGAAACGCCCGTTTCCCAGCTCTGTGAAATTCGGCGAGCCGAGCAAGTTGCTCCCGTCCGTCTTCCGAGTGTCTTCGGTCGTTGCCATTGTTTCATTCACCCTTTTGCGAGCTGAAGCCGAACTATAGCAGAGAAAAACGGAAACCCTCCAAAGCGAGGTTCTTTGGCATTAATGCTCTCGTTAAACGGTGTCGTGTTAGCGGACGGGATTTTATTTCTTTACTTTTGTTTATTGTGATTTGAGTTTTTGTTATTATAATTAATTAGATTTTTGACTCGTCAGATTTGAGTATCTTTAATTAAATTTTATTTTTTATTTAACTATAAATATAATAATAAGCATATAAACATCTGTCAAAAGAATATGATAATTTTTATTTGATTTTTTTTAATTAATGTCACAATTTTATCTTAAATGTATCTATTTTTATTTAATGATTAAAAGATATTTGAAATATGTAAAATCTTAATAAAACTAATACATCAAGTGTATTTAACTTATGCATAAAAATATATAATAAAATTAAACTATTTATTTAACCTGTGTTATTCACGTAACATAATTATTCTAAAATAGGCATAAAAAATTATCAAAGAGTGTGACGGATTTTACTTAAATTTTATGTTTTCTCTAATTAACATCACAATGTTATCTTAAATGTGATTCTTTATTTAATGATAATGAACTATTTAGCAATATTTACTAAAAATACGTTTGAAATCTGAAAAATCACAATAGGATTAATATATCAAGCATATTATTTAACATGTATTATTCACCCAATGTGATTTGTCCAAGTATGAAAAATAGACATAGTGTTACGACCCACCACCGGATTCAAGTGGAAGACTTTATTTTAATCCATTTAAAACTTTTCAATTAATTTATTTAGAAAAATAGTTGTAAACTTTTCACATCTCAAAGGCCAAAAGCTAAAATGCACAACTCAAAAAGAAACATCATATGATATATATATACAACTTCATAGTAACTCAAATTTTCTCAGTGCATGTATATAAACATAAAACACACCATAAGGATAAACTAAAGAAACTTTAAGCCAATAAACACTATACATAACTTTAAAGAGCAAACAAAACAGATAACACATTTTCACGTCCAGATACACATATTGTAACATCTCAATTTTCTCAAGTTGGGAAGTCCTATGTAGAAATTGTCTGTGTTTATTGATATGCAATGTAGTAGTAGTAGTATTCTTAGTGTAATCATACATATAAGACACAAAACCATCATTAGACAATCAAATGACCTAGATTTAAGTCTTGAGTCTAAGGAACAGCGGTTTAGATTAGCAGCTCACCACAGCTCCTGGTCAGGTTGGGCCAAAAAAAATACAAGCTTCGCGGTACTGAAATGAACTCGGCTCACTTTGTAAAATATAGGAACACTTCACACTTAACCAAGAGGGGGGTGAATTGGTTAGGCTTGGTTAATTTAAAAAATTATTGATCAAAATCAGAGTTTTTCCCTTAGTGGATCTTTATCACATTAGAAACCAAGAACTTTTATCCAAAGATGAACCTAAAAGATGTAATGCCTCAAGAACCAAGATGTAAATCAGAATTCACAAATAAGATAATCAAATATGCAAAACAATAAAGAACACACAACAATTATACTGGTTCACTTCAAACACTATGAAGCTACATCCAGTTTTCTTCTACTCAACACTAGAGTAGAGTTCCACTATTGTAAATTTTAGTTCTTACAAGATTATTACAAGTCTCTCTTTATCAACCCTAGATAAAGTTCAGAGATCTAAAATCCTATTAGATCCTTAGAGACCAAACCCAGCTGAGAACACTACCCAGCAACACTTAGAGAAACACTATCTCTAAAATACAAGCAAGAACCCCACTTTCAATAGAAAATCAAATACAAGATTCAACAGAGAATTACAAACACAAAGAGTAAGGAAAGAAAGCACCTGATGATCCAAAAGATAATATGCATAAGAATGAATATACCAGGTTGAATGCAAGCACTAAA
>PYAF01006003.1:1162595-1183164 GCA_007407185.1 Glycine tomentella | reverse complement strand
CATATGATGTAATCGATTACTATCTTTGGTAATCGATTAAGACAGAAAGATGATTTCTGATTTTAGCTGATGTAATCGATTACAGTTCAGTGGTAATCGATTACAATGTTCATCAAGGCATTCTAAAAAGTGAATCAAGTGAAAATAATCGATTAACCCGACAAGTAATCGATTACATTGTTCATGAAAGGTTTTCCAGAAAATACAAAGATCAAAATAATCGATTGTTTTGTTGAAATAGTCAATTATAACAGAAAGAAACTTATTTTTTCAAAACCTTATGATTTGTTTTAAAAACTTACGCAATTTTGTCAAGGCCTTGTGAACTCTTTCTCATAACAACATGGATTTAATAAATGATATGAATGCAATGCACTTGGATCACCAGAAATGCTTTCTTCATTTTACATTCAATCACAAATTAATCTTCAAGGCTTTATGGCATGTTGAAAGTTCAAAACCTTCCTTCTTGAATCAATTCATCCTTTGTGCTTCAAATGGCTCCCCCTTAATTCAACAATTTTTCGTCCTTTCCTCGTAATGCATGTAAATCCTCATGAAGTCGACGACTGGAGATATCCTTCATCGCGCGCACACACAAACATAATAGGAGAGAAAGGGAATTAATCCTTTCTCCTCTCTAGGTCATTATCAACATGGCCTCTTAAGTGTACATTACCACTTGCACATCCATCGCTATCAATCCAAATGTTAATCCATCACAAGACATCCAAATAAAATTTGTCAAAGGTCGAACACCCTCGGATCCAATTACAAAGCGCAACAATTCAATATCATAATAAGTTCAATTTTGAGGTCCATATCATCATATTCCAAATCCAAATTCAAAAGCTGCGAAAACAGAGCATGAAAATCATATATATTGCCCTAACTTGAAAATTATTTTTCCAACGCTACACAAATCCAAATGAGACATATCATATATGCTTTCCTAGGTTTTTGGGGTCAAGGAACTCAAATTTGAACCCATAATTCAAAAATTCAATTCACCGAATTCACAGTACCACAGTTACATAGTTATAGGGTTTGTGTTAAACATACAAAATCATTTTATATATATATATATATATATATATATGAAGTTCTAGTGCCTAGCAACATAGTATTGGTCCTAAGAAATGAAATACTCCTCTCTTACCTATTTGTTGACTCAATGAAGCAAAGAAAAGAGTGTGGATTAAGCTTGAAACTTGAATCTTTCCTAGTCATGAAAATGGATAATGAAAGAGAAGAAGATGAGCATTCAAGCTTCAAGAGAAGAAGAAAATGGAGATGATCATAAGAAGAGGAACTCATCTATACCTCCAAGGACTTGAGCATCCAAAAATGGAGGAAGAGAAGAAAGAAAAAGCAAAGAACTCCCTCCCTCTCACTCTTTCTCTCTCTCCTTGGACAACCCACACACAACAAGAGAGGGGTTGCTTTCTCTTTTATAGAGGGAGAGTTAGGTTTAGAGGGAGCCCCACATGTGGGTTCACTAGGTTTCCCCCTCTCTTTTTCCTATTCAAACTAACTACACTTAAAGAGTTAAGCTCTCAATTAGTCCCTAATTAATTCTAACTTCTAAATTAATTCCAGAGTGATAAATTCATTTATTAATCTCTTCTATTAATCTTCACTAAAATAATTATAGAGAATGAGAAACTAATTCTCCTTTTCCTTAATCATTTAAACTAATAGTTTCTTACATCTAGACACATAAATGTTCTAAATTTCCATCAATATGTCTAATTCTCTCTGCTTGGTCGAAAAATCTTTAATTACTAAACTGCCACTAATGAAGGATATCCTTACTTTGACTTTCTATAGTTGACTGATGGTTTGGTTCTCTATATCTAAAATAGAGGTATCAAAACAAGTCAACCTGACCCACACGGGTTGGCCCACCACGGTTTAAGACTTAAAACGGACTGTACCAACCCAACTCACTTTTAAATGAGCCACAAAAATACCAGCAAATAATAGACAAATGTCTTAAATAACCATTTAAGCATCTAATATAATCATAAAAATAACCATTTAAATCAAATGTATCAATTCTCAAATACATAAAATACCATTCAAAAGTCTTTAAACCCCTAAGTCTTAAATCCAAACATTAGTCTTAGTCATAGTCAACAACATTATAATACCAAATTGTCAAGACAAAATACACAATCTATCATTAATTTATTAGTTTGTTTATTAGTTTTTACTTAGGTGGGTTTAACGGGCCAACCCGACTCGAACCCACCTAACCTATAGGTTAAGTAACCTGAGTTTGTTTTCTCTCAGTATTGCAAAATTTGTATTTTTTTTTTTGGGGTGAGCCGGGTTGGCTCACCGAGTTTGGGCTCACTTTAACACCCCTAATCTAAATCACTGCTCCTTGGACTCAGGACTTAAATTTAAGTCAATTGACTGTCTAATGTGGTTCTATGTCTTATACATATGATTACACTAAGAATAATACTACTACACTATATATCAATAAACACAAACAATTTCTACATAGGACTTTCCAACCTGAGAAAATTGGGATGTTACAATATGCAAATTGTAACACCCCGTAGGCCTCCGGTGTATTAACATTTATAATATCAGAATCACGCTTAAAACTTTATTAAAACCGGCGGAAGCGAAATCGAAACCATATTTCTTAATTACATTATGTATGGAATATATCAATCACATACAAGCATCATAAAACAAACCCCTGCTGATCCAGTTTATCATAACATACTCATAGGCAGGCAAACACGAATATCTCACAGATATAATCAGGAAGAACATCTTTTCCATATCATAAACAAGTTCTATACATATGTACATCATCATACAAAAGAATAAGCTAACACTGGCCTTGGTCTCTAAGACCACTTCCTCACACGAGGGTATACAAAACTATACAAGGCATATACAAATATATCAGGGGTGTACACACACACATATGCTCCCTCTACAGGGTACAAAACAAGCATCCAAAACCAAAATGAGCTAGTCAGCTCTGCTCCTGCAGTCCACAGCCATGCAATCAAGGTCTCTACTGGGGCCTCCCGCCCTGAGACCGCTCCTCTCTGCTAGAAGCGTCACCTGTAACCACATAAACCCCACACGGGGTGAGATATATATCTCAGTAAGCTCAGGGTCCTTGGAGGCATCTCCTCCACCCTGGCCCACTCTCCATGACACAAACAAAGGGCATCACAATCATACAGGCCTCCCGGCCCTCATAACAATATAAGTAAGTCATCTTGCTCTATGTACGGCGTATCATCATCAACGCCAACCTCAGTGTGAGACAGGAACTCACACCCGTGCCATCCCATCGGGAGCTACCCCTTACGCATGGACGCACGTATATGGCACCTCCGAGAATAGGCAATCAACCGCGACGGGACACACCTATCTCTTGGTCTTAAGGGATCATCATCACCCTGGGATCATCATCACTCACGAACAAACCAAACTAGGAGGTGCGCTCTCCTCCTAGGGAGGTCATATCTATCTTACTAGCCAGAAGATCTAATCACAGGCATCATACATGTTCAAGCATAGATGCAACATACATATTATTATGAGGATGCAACAACCAACAATGAATGCATCATGAATGCAACCATCACTCCCTCGGAGTGTGGTGGAGCACACAAGTGGGAAATATCCCCAAGGGACCAAGAACTTACCTGGCAAAGCCGAGCTCTGCAGTTCTTTCCCTACTCTGTGGCCTACGCCACCGACACCCTCGGTGTCACGCCCTAGCAAGGCACACACAAACACATATCACAACCAATTCAAGCATACAAACAAGTACAAGTATCTCAAGCAGTCCTCAACTGCCACAATGAAAGGAACCTCAGTCCTTCCCATAAGCTTTAAGTCATCTAACCTATGGTTCATCATAGCCCAGCACACACTAGGCCTCACATAGACCCTCAGAGGTCTATCACAGTGTAATCATGGCATTAAAGTCACCACAGACTCAATGCAAGCCAAACATAATGAGCTCTAAGCTCTTTCCAGACCAATAACTCAAGAACTCAAATATAGCTTGAACGGTCCATATCACACCCAAGGCACCGTTCATCTGGCCTCTCAGGCACAACAAAATCATAACTAATGCTCTTGCATGTCAGAACAACATTCACAAGTGACCCAACACAAGTCATACATGCATACTCAGAGCCAAGAATCAAAGTTCACCAAACTACAATCTGAGAGCTAATCCTTCATCACTAAACCGATCTAAACACACTTTTCTACAGGACCCATGGCTAATTCTAGCCCCAGCTCAAGTGGGTCACTATTCACCCAACACCCCAAATCACAAATCAACCGGGAAATCTCGAGTTTCTTACCTCAGAAATGGAGATGAAGGCCTCTGGACCTCTTCCCTTAGCCCAGGTGTCCGTGAATCGGCGTCGTTCCTCGCCAAACTCGAGCTCTTCAACTTTCCCTTGAGAAAAGAATTTCTCAGAATAAGGGGTTTTTGGAGAAAATGATGAAGGATTCAAGCTCACTAGAGGTTTCTCACAAGATTGGTGGTTATAGGAAGTGATTAGGTCAAGAAATAAAGGATTATGAAGCTTGAAGCCTCAAAAATGGAGGTGGGGCGCTGGAGAAGAAGAGAAAACAGTTTTCTCTTCAAAAAATCGCGTTTTGGGCCTTTTATACTGGGTCTGCCCGCGATCCCACGCTAATCGCGCCATATCTGGCCCTATTCGCGCCAAATTCGCGCAACAAAAGGCTTCCTGGGCTCTTATGGCGCTAATCGCGCCACTACGGCGCTAACTGCGCCAACTAGGTGCATCTGTGGCGCTACTCGCGCCAAACTGACGCTATTCGTGCCATCAGATCACATGAAATGGCCTTCTGGTGCAATCTCACGCTACTGGCGCCATGTCCCACGCTACTGGCGCTGCATGTCCACGCTAACTGCGCCGTTCCCACGCTGTTAGCATGAGACCCTTTTTTTTTTTTTTTTTGGAAAACTGGGTTATTATACAAATTTGGACGTGAAGCGCATTATCTGTTTTGTTTGCTCTTTAAAGTTATGTATGGTTGACTTAGAGTTTCTTTAGTTTATCCTTATAGTGTAGTTTATGTTTATATGCATGTACTGAGGAAATTTGAGTTACTGTGAAGTCGTATATATATATGTGTGTGTGTGTGTGTGTATCATATGGTGTTTCTTTTGGTGTTGTGCATTTTAGACTTTGGCCTTTGAGATGCAAAAAGTTTACAAATATTTTTATAAATAAATTAATTGAATATTTTTAAATGGATTAAAATAAAATCTTCTGCTTGAATCCATGTAACGATGGTGGGTTGTTACACTATGTCTATTTTTCATACTTGGACAAATCACATTGGGTGAATAATATAGGTTGGCTAGTGTGCTTGATATATTAATCCTATTGTGATTTTTCATATTTCAAACGTATTCTTAGTACATGTTACTCAATAGTTCATTATCATTAAATAAAAATAATCACATTTAAGATAACATCATGATGTTAATTAGATAAAACATAAAATTTAAGTAAAATTTGTCACACTCTTCGATAAATGTTTATGTCTATTTTGGAATAATTATGTTGCATGAATAACACAGGTTAAATAAATAGTTCAATTTTATTATATATTTTTATGCATAAATTAAATACTACACTTGATGTATTAATTTTATTAAGATTTTACATATTTTAAATATTTTCTTAATCATTAAACAAAAATAGATACATTTAAGATAAAATTATGATATTAATTAACTCAAAATCAAATAAAATTTATCATATTCTTTGATAGAGGTTTATATGCTTATTATTTATAGTTAAATAAAAAATAAAATTCAATTAAAGACACTCAAATCTGACGAGTCAAAAATCTAATTAATTATAATAACAAAAACTCAAATCATAATAAACAAAAGTAAAGAAATAAAATCCCGTCCGCTAACACGACACCGTTTAACGAGAGTATTAATGCCAAAGAAGTGAAGAACCTCTGTTTGGAGGGTTTCCGTTTTTCTCTGCTTTAGTTCGGCTTCAGCTAGCAAAAGGGTGAATGAAACAATGGCAACGACCGAAGACACTCGGAAGACGGAAGGGAGCAACTTGCTCGGCTCGCCGAATTTCACAGAGCTGGGAAACGGGCGTTTCAAGTGCGTAGAAACAGGACACGAGGTCCTTGCGAAGGACATAGCGTCCTATTCTCACAGCAAAAAATGCCGTTTGGGTCTCATGGATTTCGCCTTGTCCAATAACAAACATCCTCTCAACATGTTCAAGCAAGACTCTCTCTGCCGGTAATAACTATACCTACACCTATAACTATTCTTTTTCCTTCTCCTTTCCAATTGTGTTTCGAATTTTGTTACTCTCTGCATTTAGAACTTCAAATGTGTGTTAAACTAGTGTCATGTTTCGATAGGGGATTTTAGGTTTTACAAAATAACAAGTTTATAACCTCGAAACCTTACGAATAGAGTTCTTTTACGTTAAGCGAGTTTTCGCATTTGGTTTATTGATTTCGAGTTTGACAATTGTTTAGCCAACAAATGTGACGGGCACTTCGTTATATGGATATGTCTTCGTTCAATCTAAAATTGGAACTGGTAGTTTCTCAATATACCGTTGCTCAGGGGGTTGTGTGTTGTTGCTGAACAAACTTTTAGCGCCATCAAACATGGAAGAAAACAAATGAGGTTTGTTTAGAAGTGGTTTTCGTCATTTTCACACCAAGGGTGATTTCTGTCGAATTGGATTTTGTATAATTGTTTTCAGTGGTGCTGTTCTTTCGAAAGTAAGTGGCACGAATTGAACGAACTGAGAATGTGTACCAAAGCGCCCCCCCCCCCCCCCCCCCCCCCCCCCCCCCCCTCTTCTTTTTTTAAAATAAAAATAAAAAAATCTTAATTAATAAGTTCAAAAAATGTAAACCAAGATTTGACGAATGGTTTTAAATTGTGGCCATCCTTGACATTGCAGGAAATTGCCAACAGATATGGTCACAATTGCGGCATTTCATACTAATTAGTATTTTTGGTTTACTTTTTTAATGAATATTTGTATTTTCTTTTTTTAAAAGTGAGTTTTCCACTGAATTCGCATGTGACTATGAATAGTAACACTGAACATGAAAATGGGCTAAATTTCAAGGGTCTGTCAAGTATTTCTAATTTTTCTGTGTCTGTCAAGTATGTAATAACAGTTATTTTTGTTCCTCTTCTTTAGTTCAAAGTTGATATGTAAGCTGACTGGAGACAATGTCAATAAGTCAGAGGAACATATCTGGAAGCATATGAATGGGAAAAGGTTTCTCAATAAATTAGGTCAGTGATGTCGTATATTCTCTCAATTTTGCATTTGGAGTGATGTTGGAGTTGGAGCTTCAATGATGAAGTGGGGCTCAGTTTTTCTGCTAGTATTTGCAGATTATATGATGTGTGATTGCGTATGGATTTTGTAGAGCTTTATTTACTGATGCATTTGGCTTCTGTAAACAGAGCAAGAGGAAGACCAGAAGTTGTTGTGTCATGGAATGGAAGGTGAAGAGAGCATACAGGAGTCAAAAAGTGCAGATGGTGGAAACAAGGATAGAATGAAGAAGACAAAGAAGAAAAAGAATAAGGACAAGGAAATTGATGAGGAGAGCTTACAGGAGTCAAAAATTGCAGATGGTGGAAAAAAGGATAGAATGAAGAAAAATAATAAGGACAAGGGAATTGAAGAGATTATGTCTGAGGTGAGGAAGTCTTCCAACGAGGATAGTGACACAGAAGACGAACACTTTTGGGTGCCTCCTGCTGGTGATCGTTGGGACAATGATGATGGTGGAGATCGATGGGGTTCAGAGTCAGAGCAGGAAACTGAAGAGGGAGATGTAATTGGTATGTATATCCCTCATGCTTGCTAACTCAAATGAGATTTAATTTAATATCAAATTAACTTAGACAGTCAATAACTTAGGGTCTGTTTGTTTTAAAGTTGGGCAGAATTGATTTTTATAGAATTAATTTTGAACTGTTGAACATAATTGGAATGTGTGGCCAAATTAATCCCAACTACAGATTTTACATTGAAATGTGTCTCGGAAGGAGGAATTGATTCTGAGTGTTTCCCAAACAAGCGCTTAGCTGATTTATAACTCAATACAGATGATAAATGCATAAGTGATGACGAGTATATGCTCATATAATTAGTTGTTCTTCAATGCTGCTAGTAGTGAGATTATTGGTCCCTCATGGTTCCTTGTTACTGTGTATGAGAAAAATTGAGTAGTTGATATTTTTCTCGTAGATGGTGCTGCTACTGAGGATTGCAAGGAGTCAGAAGAGTTGTCATCAAGGTATTATGCCTCACTGTGAAATACATGAAATGAAATAGTCTTTGAATGATTTTAGGACAAATTAGTTGTAATGTCTGACTTTCCATATTGTCACAAATATATGTTCAATTTTCTTTTTCTCCATATTCTGTAGGACAAAAAGAATGTCAATAGAAATTGGACCAAGCAGCTTTGCTACAAGAAAAAAGAAAAGTAAGAAGAACCACCAAACTTAGTATTTGATGGTAAGTTAAGTTTAGTTAAGAGAATTGAAAGACAACTTTTGCAGGCCATTGCGTGAATTAAATTATGTCAGCCCAGGTCATTTGCATTATGATACAAACTACAAAGGGGATATGAGTACAAAATACATTTTCCGAATGAATTTTTTCTTGTATTGATAAGCTGCTTTTTCAGTAAATTTGCATGACAAGCAGCATGAAAGTGGGTTAAATTTCAAGTATTAAAATATGCAGTCAAACCCAAGTCTATTTTTGATATTATATAAGGTCAGTAGTTCTTTATGATCATGACTCAACCGTATTCTTACATATTTTGGGGTCCAAGGCTCATCCGGAGTGACAAAGTAAGGGAGTATCAATCAACCCTTCATTCAGTTTTAAGTGAATTATGATTTTAATCTACTGTCCTTATTTCCTCACTTCATAATTTCAAAAGTTGATTTGTGTGCTCCGTTGACATTGATAGACATGTGTCTATTTATTAGTCACATGACAGATAATTTTTTTAATTGTTTAATTGTTAATAAGATTAATTTATATTAAAAGAATTAAAAAAGTACATAGTTTATGCTATACAAATCGACTTATAGGATCGTCTTGTTGGGATTGAGCAATCCATTGATACAATTGGATGATTTATCCTTTCCCATGATTTTGATGATTACTTGTCTAAATTGTTGATAAACTAGTAAGCTATTTTTAAGCGAACATGACTTACTACATGAGAGCACACTTGGTATTAATTCTTATTCTACACCTCTAATTAGTATGCGTCCAATCATTAAAGTGGAAACTGTTTTATTAATAAGTAATATCCATAATCCAATGTGTTGTTATAAAACTGTCTCATTCACTCTTTGTGAAAATCAATGTTTACACACTAAGTTGCTTTTACTCGTGTCCAATAGACCTAATCACTTACATGTTTTTATATATAATGGATATGTGATGTCCATACAAAGTACTGAGTTCAGTGCTAGCGACAAAAGGGAAGTATCCAAACCTAACCACTTGTAATTTCGTTTTGCCTCTTCTGGTTGAATTGTTAACATTTGAATTTAAGGTAAGAACAAAAAGAAAGGAATGGAAAAGGTATATTTCTCAAGGGTCACTTTTGACAAAGGAGAGACATTTGCATTTGTTTGTATTTCGCAAGTAGTTATTTGTACTAGGCTTTTCTCTCTCCAACCAAAGTGCACCAAATGACTCTGGGCCAACATATAAGAAACAATCATATCAAGAGAAAAAAAAGGCACGAATCCCATAACGAATGCTTTATCAAAGTCTATAAATACTGACTCAAGTTATGAAGTGAAATATGAAGTAAAGCATCAAAGTGAAAGCGATATTACTCTATAATCATTGGACAATATATTCTATACTTGAAATAGTTCAATCCTTTGTTTACCAAAGTTATCATGTGTATTCTGTTAAGTTTGGCTACGTCCAAGTCATATTGGATTATAGCAAACAATTAAATCCCTAAAGTTTTGATGTTAACAAATTATAAATTTTATGTATTAACCTTTCATGCTTAAGCTACAGGTTCATCTATCTTTGTGAGATACAAGCAAAAAACATGAACATAAAAGGTCTACAAGATAGCCAAAGTATCAGTCATTGGACGATACTACCTTAGCATCCAGTCCTAAGAAGACAAGTGCTTCAACACTTAGCTCATAGTACACAGGCAATGAAACAATTACTTGATCCTCAAGTATTGAAAACAATCATTAGAAAGTAACATCCATAGATTCAGTAAGCAAATCGTGTCATAGTGCACAAAAGGAAAGATTTAGATTGTCTTGTCTTAACATTTTTAATTTCTTTTGTCTTATTTTGTTGACGTTATATTTGATTTGTATATTGAAAGTCAACTCTGAATACAAGGCAACACTGGCAAATCGTACTTCTCTGAAGGTATGTTGCATAAAGTATTTGTGCTCCCCACTCTTTCTTGCTGCATAGTAACAACCTCGTGTAAAGCGTCGAAGCTATTAAACAACGTGATAGAGGACTATCCAAAGAGCATGAAGTTCTTGAAGCACTCCATGAATTAAAGGGTCCAATGACAACCTTCTACAAGAAGAAATGACAATGAGAATCATGGCTAGACTATTTAACAAAGGCTAGGATGGAGGAAGACACAAGGAGTTGAATTGGAGCACCTTGGAGATTGTAGGAGAGCTCGTTTAGCGCATATGTCGCTCTTAGCGCAATTCCTTGACAGAAAGTTTTTTAGGCCCAAACTACACATTTTTATGTTTTATTTTCTTGTTTATTTATGTAATGAGTCTCAATGTGGACTGAAATAGGTCCAAACTATGCGTTTTAGGTTTTATTAGAGGCTTAATTATATAAGTACTCAGATATTGTTATTTTTGGCACAACTTTGATTAATGACATTAAGCATTTGCTTGAATTGAGAGCTTAGCCTCTTTTTGGTTCTTGATTGAACCCAAATCGATTTTTATCAAAGAAACTTTTCTTTGTGGCGAATCCTCCTCTGACTTATCGCTCTACTACGGGTTGTGGCATCATTCATTACCATTTTCTTAATCTCCTCTATCTTTTGCTTTTAAGTTCTAAACAACTATTCATGGAGTCTTGAAATTTGCATACGGAAACGATCCAATCCAAACTTCATGCCTTGGTCATCATCATGTGGTAATCAGAGCTTGAATTCGGAGAGCAGATTTCTATCAATTTAGATGCAGTTTTCATTTTTTATTTGTTTATTTGTGTTCCAAAAAACAAAAATTAGAAAATTAAATTCCTTTGATTCTTGCTTGTTTGTGTTTAATTTTGTGTTTCTTGTGTATTTTTCTGAGTTTATCTTGTATTTGCCTTCAATTACCCTATCTTTTTGTTGAATTTGGAGTTGATTTGAGTATGGGTTGTTCTTCGAGTTCTTCATGAAATTCATAGTATTGTTGGAAAATTTATGGGTTTGATCTTTAAAATTCTGTTTGGAGAGTATTGAGGTATTTTTACAAATATCAAAAGTTTATGGTCCTAAAAGAGAAAATATGAAGGACCAAAGAACAAATATTAAAAAATATTTTGGTATCAAAATGAAAATATAAAAAATATGAGGACCTAAGTGTAAAAAAAAGTTTAGACAAAATTTTAAAATCTAGTATTCTCATCTTGCATTTTTTTTATATCTTCCTATTTGTCTTGTTTGACATTCCTTTTGAGTTATACTTTCTTTTTGAGCTTTTATTGCTTGTCTTCTAAATTTTCAAGGTTTTGTCTTAGAGTTTTCTTTATTCCTTGACCTCTTAAGTTGAGTTTGGATTTGTTTCATTTTTCACTTTGGATATTCCTTGAATTGAAATCTTTGGCTTATCTCAAGCGCTGAAGAAGAGTTAGAGAGTGAAAAAAAAAAGACAAGAGTGAAACTTATAAAAAAAGTCTTACAAGTGTGAAACACGAGTGTTGAAGAGTGTAAACACTTAGTGAGTGGTAAGGTCCAATATTTTGTTTTACTAACATTTTCTTGTAGAAATGGTGTTTGGAAGTGATAGTAATTCACCTTCCCCTAGATCCGTTAGGCTAATGGTTTCATTGGTTAAGCAAATGGATAAGTTGCAAGGAAATGTTAAAAGTAGGATGGGAGACAAATTTGATGAGATACAAAGAAGCATTCAAGAGTTGAGTGGGAGAATGGAAGACATAGAGAGGAGGAGGCGTCATAGGTCACCTCATTCTTCTAAAGGGAGTGATGATGGCTATGAAGATGGTAGAAGACATAGGCATAGGAGGAATAGGGATGGCATGGATGATGAGAAGGTCAAAATTTCCAAATTCTTAGGTACTTATGACCCCGAGGCTTACCTTGATTGGGAGATAAAAGTGGACCAGACTTTCAATTGCAACAATTTTAGTGAAAAAATGAAAATGAAGTTGGATAACTTAGAGTTTGAGGGATATGCCTTGGTGTGGTGGCATCAAGTCCAATTGGATAGAAACAAATTAAGAAGACATAGAGCGGATACTTGGGAGATAATGAAAAGAATCGTGAGGGAGATATTTGTTCCACCTCAATATATAAGGGAAATGCATAGCATGTTACAAAAGCTTTATCAAGGAAATAAAAGTGTTGATGATTATTACCAGGAGATGGAGATTTCTTTGATAAGAGAAAACATTGAAGAGACTAATGAGGCTACAATGGCTAGATTTTTCAATGGTTTGAATAGGGACATTCAAGATATTGTAGAGCTTCAAAGCAACAACACCCTGGATGAATTTATACATAGGGTTGTGAAAGTGGAGCAACAATTGAAGAGTAGACAAGCCTACAAGAAGCTTTCATATGGTTATTCATCTTGGAAGAATAAGGACACTTCCAAAAATGAGGGTTATTTTTCACAACATATTGAAAGAAAGTTTTCAAGAGGTAATCCTACTTCTCCTACTCATTCCCCTTCCAACAAATCTAGTTTAATTAAATGTTTTAAGTTTTTGGGAAAGGATCATATTGCATCCCAATGTCCTAACAAAAGGACCATGATTGTGTTGGAGAATGGAGAGGTGGATAATGAGTCATCTAAGAGCTCTTATAGTTCCTCTAGTGAAGGGGAGGATGATGGTTTTCTTCCACCAGAGGAGAGAGATCTTTTGATGGTAAGAAGACTCATGAGAAGCTTGTGCAAATATCGGGATGATACACAAAGAGAAAATATTTTTCATTCTAAATGCTTGGTGAATGGAAAGGTTTGTTCTCTTATCATTGATAGAGAAAGTTGTATGAATGTTGCAAGCACTAGATTAGTGGAGATGCTTGGTTTAAAAACCACCCCTCATCCTAAGCCAAATTGCAATGGTTGAGTGATAATGGTGAGTTGGTTGTGGATAAGCAAGTGTTGCTTACATTCTCCATTGAAAAATATGTTGATGAAGTGCTTTGTGATATAGTTACCATCGAAGCTGGCCATGTTTTGCTTGGTAGACTGTGGCAATATGATCGAGATATTATCCACTATGGGGTCACCAATTGATATTCTTTCTTACATAAAGGTAAAAAGATAGTTCTCTCACCTTTGTCTCCAAGTTAGGTGTGTGAGGATCAAATAAAAATGAGATTGAAAAAAGAAAAAGAAAAGAAAATCAAAGAAGAAAAAAGTCCTTTGAGAGAGAAAAGTCGAAAAGAAAAAGATGGCAAAAAGAGTGAAAACAAAGAACAAAAGAAAATAGAAAAAAAAAGAGTGAAAAACAATTAGTGATCAAAGAGAGTTTGTTCATCAAACCTAAGGAGGTAAAAAAAGTGATGCTAGGTAGACAACAAATGTATATACTCATTCCAAATTATATGTGATTGTCTTTTAGTGCCCTTGAGTTGCCTCGAGGTTTTGATACACTTTTAAAGGAGTTTGAGGATGTCTTTCCAGAAGACATACCCCATGGCTTGCCTCCTTTGAGAGGAATTGAGCATCAAATTGACTTGTTCTGGGAGTTTCACCTCCTAATAGGGCTGCCTATAGGAGTAATCCGAAAGAGACCAATGAGATTCAAAAGCAAGTTGAAGAGTTGATGCAAAGAGGATGAGTGAAGGAAAGCTTGAGACCATGTGCAATGTTGGTCATCTTAGTCCCTAAGAAATATGACACGTGGAGGAGGTGTACAGATTGTAGACCCATCAACAACATCATTGTAAGGTATCGACATCCTAATCCTAGACTTAATGATAGGGTAACCAACTTTACCACTTATTTTTCTCCTTTTGAGGTTGTTTCTGGTTTTAACCCATCATTCCATGTTGATTTAATTTCCTTACCTAATGATTCTTCTATTTTGAATAAGAATGAGCTTTCTAGAGCCACTTTTGTTAGGAATCTTCATGGAAGGGTGTGAAATCAAATTGAGAGGAAGATGGAGCATTATGCATGACATGCTAACAAGGGAAGAAAGACCATGGTATTTGATCCCTGAGATTGGTTTTGGTTACATCTAAGGAAGGATGTGTTTCCTTTCCAAAGGAAATCTGAACTCCAACCTAGGGGTGATGGTCCTTTCAAGATCCTTGAGAGGATTAATGACAATGCCTACAGGATTGACTTGCCAAGTGAGTATAGGGTGAGTTCTAGTTTTAATATCGTTGATCTTTCTTCTTATGATATAGGTGTTTTGAATGCAAATCTAAGGACGAATTATTTTCAAGAAGAACGGGATGATAGAAGATTAAAGATCATGAAGTTCTAGAAGCACTCCGTGAATTGAAGAGTCCAATGAGAAGGTCCAAGCCAAGCTTCTACAAGAAGAGATGACCAAGAGAATCAAGACTGGACTATTTAACAAAGGCAAGGATGGAGGAAGACACAAGGAGCTAAATTGGAGGACCTTGAAGATTGTAGGAGAGCTCACTTGGCATGCATGTCGCGTTTAGCGCAATTCATTGGCAGAGAGTTTTTTGGGCTTAGTGCGCAACGTTTGGGAGGATTTTTGTATTTCTTTTTTATTTATGTAATGTGCCTCAATGTGGACTAAAATAGGCCCAAACTATGCGTTTTAGGTTTTATTTTCTTGTTTATTTGTGTAATGGGCCTCAATGTGGACTGAATTAGGTCCAAACTATGCGTTTTTGGATTTTATTAGAGGCTTAGCTCTATAAGTACTCAGATATTGCTATTTTTGGCACAACTTTTATTAATGAAACTAAGCATTTTCTTTAATTAGCCTCTTCTTGGTTCTTGGTTGAACCCAAATATATTCTTATCAAGGAAGCTTTCATTTGTGGCGAATCCCCCTCCGACTAATCGCTCCACTACGTATAGTGGCGTCATTCATTATCATCTTCTTAATCTTCTCCAACCTTTGTTTTTAAATTCTAAACAACTATCCATGGAGTCTTGAAATTAGCATCCAAAAATGATCCAATCTAAGCATTCATGCCTTGGTCTTCATCACAACGACTTGTCGAGATCTCTCAATAAATCGAATCTTTGAAGTCTATATAAAGCACAAAGATGTTTGTGTTAAGGTCATCAAATCACAAAAAGAATAATCTGAGTCAAAACAAACAAAGTACTGTAATGCTGCCAGTTTTATTGGACGAAAGAAACTTGAGCGAATGGAGTGAATCTTAGCTTTGCTAAGTTAACAAGTTTCATTGTATTCGAGCTTATTGTGTAAACACTCTTTGATTGATTAGAATACTTTTCTATCAAACATTTGTTGTTTGTGAAAGTCAGGAGTGACATAGTGACAAAGAATATTTGGGTCTTAATGTTAGGGGAAGACTAAGGGTAGTGCCAAGAGTGGCCTAGAGAGTACTCGTTGTAGCCAGAAGTGACATAGAGAATACTTGGCAACTCGCAAAGACCATTTCTCTATCTCATTCATTACCAGGTTTTGGAGAGGTTTGCAGGTAAATCGCATTATTACTTTCTTGATGGTTTTTCAGGTTACATGCAGATTCACATTGCACTAGAGGACCAATACAAGACCATATTCACATGTCCATTTGGCACATTTGTCTGCACCAGGATGCCCTTTGGCCTATGCAACGCTTCTGACACCTTCCAAATGTTCATGGTGAGCATCTTTTCTGATTTATTAAAGAGTTGCATGAAGGTGTTTGTGAATGATTTCACTGTTTATGGTTCCTCTTTTGATGCATATTTGGATAGCCTCTCTAGAGTTTTTGACCAATTCGTTGGGACTAACCTTGTTCTTAACTTTGAGAAATGTCATTTTATGGTACTTGAGGGTACAGTCTTAGGGCATTTGGTCTCTAGTAGAGGTATTGAGGTTAATAAGGCCAAGATTGATGTTATTACTTCTCTACCTTACCCCGCTTGTGCGTTCTTTTCTTGGACATGCAAGTTTTTATAGGAGATTCATTTAGGATTTCAACAAGATTTCATTGCCATTGTCCAAGCTTCTCCAAAAGGATATAGACTTTGTGCTTGACCAGTTATGCAAAAAGGGATTTGAGAAGTTGAGGAAGAGGCTTACCACCTCTCCCATCATACAGCCACCAGATTGGGAGCTTCCCATTGAGTTCATGTGTGATGCCTCTAACTATGCATTTGGGGTTGTGTTGTCAAAGAGAGTTGATATACTATTCCATGTCATTGCTTATGCTTCATGCACTTTAGATGCAGCCCAAGTTAACTACACCATCGCTAAGAAGGAGTTTTTTGCTTTAGAGAAATTCAGATCTTATTTGCTTTTCTCTCATATCACTGTCTTTACTGTCCATGCGGCTTGAGGTACATTTTGAAGAAACTTGATGCTAAACCTAGATTGATCAGGTGGATGTTTCTTCTCCAGGAGTTTGATATTGAGATTAAAAACAAAAGTGGTGCAGAAAACTTGGTTACTGATAATTTGAGCAGGATTGAGGGACATGTTGAGTCCTTTCCTGTTAAGGATAATTTCCTTGATGAGCATTTGATGTATTTGCATTCATCACATGTTACACCTTGGTTTGTTGGCAATGTGAATTTTATTGTTGCATATGTTGTCCCACCTCATGCATCTAGGTCTCAAATAGATAAACTTAAGAGTGATGCTAAATACTATGTGTGAGATGATTCTTATTTGTGAAGGTTTGGTGGTGACCAAGTGATATGCAGGTGTGTGCCAGATTATGAGTTTGTATGAATTTTTGTATCTTTTGTTATTTTCTATTTATGTATTCTATTTTAGTTCTTGAGTTTGTATCTATTTTCTGTTCTGTTTAGCTGTATGTTGTTTTTGTCTATTTCTGTTTTTGTTTTGTTGTATTTTTTTTGTTTTAACTTATTTTACATACAGAAAAAAATAAAAAAAAAAGTTTTGCAGTTGTTGTTTTCTGATTTTTTGTTAAATTTAAGTATTTTTTCATGTTTTTCATAAGATTTCTAACTTGTATAAATTGTGATAAATGTATCATTTTTTGTTGGATTGAGAGGTTTCATGCTTCATGTGAACCATTGTTACAATTGTTTAAGTGATAAGTAGGCTTGGAAAATAAGATTTAAGATGGATCATGTGTGATAGAATTATGCCTTGTGTGTTTTTGGCCTTTTGTGGATAGGTTGCATTATTTCATTCATGCTCTTTCATGTGTGATTTCACCCTTGTGCTAGATTACTCTAAGTTTTGCCTTGCCTTTCTTGTCATTTCTTATTGCATATACATTGATTAAGATGATTTAGGCTTTCTTTCTTTTAGCCACTAGCCAAATAAACCTACCTTGCATTGATATCCATTGTCACCCTCTTTGAGCCTTTAACCCTTTCTTTTATTTTGTAGCTCATTACAAGTCAAAAAGTGGAAAATCATGTTGTCCTAACTTTAGGGAGAAAAGGGGCCTTGAAATTGTTTTGGAAGTGGGTTTCAAACAAGTGTGAGGAATTTGTATTTTGTTTTTCATGAAAGTTTCTTTATTTTTGTCATTTCATTTTCTTTTGATTTGTGAAAAAAAAAGGATGAAGAAAAAAACAACAAAGAGAAAACAAAGAGAAAAGAAAAAGAAAAAAGAGAGCATAAAAAGCAAAAGTTCAAAGGAAAAAAAGTACAAAGAAATAAAATTGCAATAAAGTGTGTTGTGGTTCATTTTTATACTTGTAAGTTCTTTTTATTTTAACTTTGTTGTTTTCCACCTTGTTTCTTTGTTTCTACCCTTCTTTTAGTTGTTGACTTACTTCCCATTGCCTCTCTTTTCTCTTATTTTTAGCCTAAATATTTTTTTCATATCCACCCTTACCTAAGTCATGCATTACAATAGTTCGTCGCTAATTTCCCCTGATGGATCTATCAAAAATTCATCCATTGAAAATTACCAACAGATTTCCCACGGAAAAAACCGTAGGAAACTTTTCTGAATAACTTCTTTCCATACATTCTTATAAAATAAGCCAAAGTTTCTCATGATACAGAAAAAACTTACAATTTCAAGTATTGGCATGCTATAAAACTCTGCAAATTTTTCTCTAAGAATTTGACTCATTTTCTCCATATCACATGCATGTGTCCAAAACGAGTCATGAACCCCTGCATGCACATTTATTTCAAAAAAATTAAGCACCAGAATATAAAAAAGAATTTTTCTTTAATAGACTTTCCCTGCCACCAAATTTTCTCAAAATTGAGCATATAAAGTGATGATTTCTCTCAATATCTCTCTCAATTCGAAAATTCAGGATTTGAATTGATGTCTTTTCATCGAATCCTCATAATTGCATTGATTTATCCGAAAGATTTCACTTCAATTGGAATTTGGACACCATGTACGAGGATTCTTGCTAAGCATCCATGGCTGAGTGGTTAAAGCGCCCAACTCATAATTGGTGAATTCGTAGGTTCAATTCCTACTGGATGCACGCCAATGGTACCCTCCCTCCAATAAGTGTATCGGATTTTTGTTCAAGAATGAAATCTTATTTGAGTGTAAATATATTAACGGAGCCAAATTATTAGAAAACAAATTTAACTGCAGAGTGATTTCTATCATAGATGCGCCTTGAGCATTACTATCATAGCCTCCAACGTGATGTTGTAAAACATTCAAATGTAAATTGATCCAAAGAAATAATTTAAAGATGTGTTTTTCGCCTTCTGAACTTTGCAAAATAGGTCCTAAAATTTGTAAGGTGCAAATAGCAATATTCAACATATGAATTCAATGAAACTAAATAACACATTTGAAAGAAGGCAGGCTTCAAAATGAACTGCACTTTCCCTTAAACTTGTAATAAACTTTCATAATTTTAAAGTGATTCTAATTGAATCCCTACATCTTCCAGTTCCATAAACAATTAGGAAAAGATGCCAAAGAGAAAATTGTTGGCTTTCAAAAATAGACAAATCCTCTATTCATTTAGAAGTCTTAAAGTGTCGAATGAGAGAAGAGCTCAAGTGGCACCTGTCACGGGTTTTTACTGCTAATTCTATAATTGAAATACATAACACCTACAAATCTATGTTGCTTAAAACTGGTGCTTTGAAACATTTGGGTTGTGCTCTGAGAAGCAGACGAGCACATGGCCTAGACATTATGAGGAAATATCAGGGCCATACCATAATAGTTATAAATGCAATGGAGTCCTATAGCCACCGTCATTAATTTATTATAACATATTCTGCAGGTAACTGACTAGTGTATGTCCATTGCATTGCCTAATTCTAAGACATTGTTCAGATGTCTCACAATTATAAGACTATTGGATATTTGGATTAAACAAATTACCAAACATCATAAAAGCTTTCACACTCCAGTGATGAGCCACCAACAAGGAAGTAATACAAGACATGTTTATAAAGATTATGAATCTTAGTATCACAACTGCTTAAGAAAATGGTGAAACACGTTAAAGAAGGATCCACAGCTGCACACTTATCTGTTAATACATCAATCCATTGCATCACGTCACATAATTTACCTATTTTAATGGGATTGTTATAGAATTCTATTTTAATGGGATTGTTATAGAATTCATTCTTTTAAGCATTTAGGTGGATATCATACATTGTACATTTAGTATGTCGGTCGGTTTTAACTTGGCAATGTTGAGTAAATTAATATCTATAAAATAAAAGAAAAGGGGGAAAATCATTTGTATATAAAATCTTACCAGATGTCGTTCAGTTTTACAATATGATTGTACAACAGCAATTACCTATAAAAATTTTAAGATCCCACCATTCGGGAATAGAAAGAAAGCTTGCAAACATGCAGACACACACATATACAACAGTGCTAAAACCAATAGGATTTTAGTATCATTTGAAGTCCAACATGCTATTAGAACAAACCTTTGCACAATCACCAAGCCAACCCATAATGACACGTGCAGCACCAAAAATTTCTCCAAGCCAACCCATTAATTTTACATTTATATTTACACGGGTTAGGGTTTTGGACTTGTTTGTTTCAGATTTCCCCGTAATGTGTTGTTAATGTATTCGTTAGAAACTCTCTTTCGTGCGAAAAATTATTCTTTGCAGTGCAAACTGAAAAGAAACACTTTTTTATCTTCTTTTTTTTTTTTTTTTTTTTTTTTTTA
>PYAF01006003.1:1097485-1141678 GCA_007407185.1 Glycine tomentella | reverse complement strand
AATGGGTAGAGGCCTTGTTGGGCCCAAACTCATTTATGTCAGTAGCTATGTTGGGCCTAATGGGTCACACACTAACACTTTATTGTCATGACATTATAGCATTAAAGGTTTTGGGCCTAATAATGGTTGTTGGCCCAAGAAAGAGTTTAGAAACTTATCTTAAAGAGAAAGGGGCGCATGAATGGAGTTAATGAGCTTGGATAGTCCAAGACATTATTAATTAATTTGAATAGTTAAATTAATTATCTGATATTTAAATTTGATAATTTAAATATTTGAATTTAAATATGAATTAACTATAGTAGATAGTTTCATATCAAAAGGAGAAGATAAGAGCTAGATTTGAATTTGAATTCAACTAGCATCTTATCATGGTAATATCCTAGATTTTAGGAAAAGTTTGAGGGCTGATTAGAGGCTTATCATACGGCTGGATATTTGATTATTATTTGGCAAAATAAATTCCAAGTAATTGACTTGGTCTTAAGAAGATAAGATAGGAGGTTGTTGGCAATTCTTGAAATACAACAACTCTATCTTTTTTTCACGTGTGAGATGCTTAATGATCATAATTTTATGGTTAAAAATCTGATCTAAAACTCTTCTATAAATATACTCTTGTGATCATAGTTCTAAAATAATGGTTTTTGAGAAAAACCCCACCTATCTTCCTCCTTTTCACGTGCCCCTTTGTGTGAGTTTTGGCTGAAAATTCAGCCACCAATATCGTCTATTGATGAGTCTCTTAGATAAGTAAAACACTTTAAAACCTAACATTCTTTCTCTCCATTGGTGCACTTAGCTTGCCTTCTTTGGTGTTTGTTGGTGCCATTCAAGAAGTGTTCTTGAGTCTTGACAAGAAGTGGTGTGGATCAACATTAGAGGGCTTGTATCTTCAAGCCTATTCTTGATCATCAATTTCGAATATAAACAAGGTAACATCTATGTCCTAAAGAATGATTCTTGAATGGTATGTGTGTTTCCGCTTTGAAAAAAATTTGTTTTCTTCTCACATGCCTTCGGGCTTCAAGGCCCTATCTTTCAAACGTAAATTTTCAATTTTTAATGAAAACTCTATAAATTTAATTAAGGAATAAGAGTAATTTTCTACGATAATACCCTTATCAAACAACGCACAAATACATAAATAAATACATATATATGTATATTTTAAATCATTACATATCATTCACATATCATAACATAATTTAGCTTTTAATAAATATATAAGCTTGGGATTTACATGCTCGATTAAAGAGAATCAAGGAATGAACTAAGAAAGAGTTAATAACAAAACACAACTCTCTCCCAAAATGAATTCCAACGTTATCACATCGGCTTGACAGCTCCAACAAAAAGGATCTCCCTCCAAGGTCACCTACTGCTGCTCATCTGCTCCCACAAACAAAGGTTCGCGATCATCACAGATACCAACCAAATGGTATAAGAATTGCAAGGGTGAGTTTATTATACAAAATCAATAAGCACCAAACAACAATAATTAGCCAGAAAACAATGATTATAACTACAATCATTCTCAACTATCAGTCAGTTCAACACACACTCAACAAACCAATCATCAACTTTTTCCACAGTCAAATGAATTATGCTCAGAATGATGCATGCGCCTGATTCCATTCTAACCATGCAGTATGGTACCATACTTATGGAAATAGTCTCTCTCAGGAAAATGATTCAGTTGTTTATCAGGGTCACCCTTTCGTGCACTGGCCGTTCCCCCGCATGGTGATCAGCCAGAGTCACAAGGGAATTCCAAACCGAGTGGCCCCTTAGTACTCGTGTTTTTAGCCCATAAAAATCACAGGTACACACTGCCTTCATTTTATTTTCATCTATGCAATTATGAAGTATGGAACATAGGCACCAACAATGCATTGACCATGGATAGGGACCAACCCTTTCTTGCAAGGATATTCAGTTATGCATCCCCCCATGTACATACACAACATACAGGGTTCATCCATGCACTGACCGTGGATAGGGACCAACCCTTCCTCACAAGGATATTCAACAGGTCACTGTACCTCACATATACAAACACAACATACAATCATGAGCTCATCAATGCACTGACCATGGATAGGGACCAACCCTTCCTCGCAAGGATATTCAGTCATGCACCCCCCTTGTGTATCCATGTGTATCCACAATAATCAATGACATTGTCAACATCAACTTTATCTCTCATTAATGTCATTATCAACATCAACATTATGTCTTCTCAATGTCATCAACAACATCAACATCATTTTATTTTAATATCATCATCATAAACATCAATATCATCTCATTTCAACATCATCAACCACATCAACATTATCTCATTTCGACATCATCAACCACATCAACATTATCTCATTTCAACATCATCATCATAATCATCAATATCATCTCATATTAATATAATCATCAACGTAATTTTAATTCAATATCATCATCAGCATCACAAACAATCGCATTTCACATCTATATACCATACGCTTGAGATTCACATTCCCCAAGTCTTCAGGCAACACAAACCTCATTCATTCACAATCCATATTACCACGAGACTGATATTTTAGGAAAATTCTAAATTAAAGAGGAGGACTACAATATATAAAACAAACTCTTATGCCCATTTGAAAAATTTAATAAAGAATTAAATAGGAGAACGTGAAAACAATAGGAATACCCACATTAACCAAGAAGGGGGGTGAATTGGTTTAAACTTGGTCTTTTAAAAATGTTTATAAAATCAGAATCATAGGATCTTAATCATTTTTAAACCAAGAATATTTTTAATCAATCAAATTACTCAGCACAAGAAATCAATAGCTCAAAATAGAACTTATTGAGTAATGATAATAACACCAAGAACAAATGAACAATATTACTTGAAGAGATAGAGATAAAGAAAATCAACACAAGCAATTTATACTAGTTCACTTCTCAAGAGAAGCTACATCCAGTTTCTTCTAATCAACACTAGATTAAAGTTCCACTATTATAAAATTCAGTTCTTACAAGCTTTACAACAATCTCTCTTTATCAACCCTAGATAAAGAATAGAAATCTAAAACCCTATTAGACTCGTAATGATCAAGAACAAGAGAACACTGCTCTGTTCTTCCCTAGAGAACATTACTCTAGAACAAGCTTCAAAGAATACTTTACAATAGCATCAAATAACAGAAAATTACAAAAACGAAATTACAATCAAAGATTATGGAGAGAAACAACCTGATGATCCAATGAATATGAATGCATATGAGTTATCAATCAAGGTTGAATTGCAGAAACAGAATTTCAGAACATGTTCTCCATTACTCTTTTGAAATCTCTTGCCCAAGAAATCATTCAATACCCATGAAGATTAAAGAGTGGGACAAGAAGTAAGTAAACCCAGAAAATCACTTTCTAATTCTTAGAAGGCTTGTGTATATTCAGAAAATTCGAAGTGTTTAAGTTATATTTCAAGCCAAGCCTTCCTTCTATTTATAAGAGATTTTTGTAACAACCTGTAATCGATTACACACGCCAAATAATCGATTAAAATGCATTAAGTAATCAATTAAAGTGTCACTTAATTTTTAAAGTGTTCAAGGCTCCATTCTGGGTTTCACAACGAATAAGATAATCGATTAACCCGAGCTGTAATTGATTATATCAGAAAAGTTTTATTTAAGAGACAGCTTGTGTAATCGATTACGAATATCGGTAATCGACTAAAGCAGTGAAGCAAGCCTTTTCAAATAGCCTATGTAATCGATTACGAATAATGGTAATCGATTAACACAGCAATGCACAATATTCATTTTACACTATGTAATCGATTACAAGAAATGTGTAATCGATTAATTTATTCATTAAAGCTTTTCTAGTTTTAAACACGAACCAAATAATCGATTAATCCATGGCGTAATCGATTAAAATGTTCATCAAAGCTTTTCCAGTTTTAAACATGAACTAAATAATCGATTAATTTGCTATGTAATTGATTAAAAGATTGAAATTACATTTTTCCAAAAACATTACTCAATTGATTCCTTTTTCAAAGTATAAGTAGCTTTGATATTTTAATGAAAACATTTAAGCATGTTAATGATTATATGCATGTAATGCAAGGATCAAAAGATTGGCCTCTCTTACACTTCACTTGAAATACAATCTTCAAGGCATGTGAAAAGCTCAAAACATTCTTCCAATTCATAGGCTTCATTCTTCTTGTTGCTCGCCCTATATCGAACAATCTCCTCCTTTTTGGCTTTGAACATGCCAAATATTTGATTGACCAAGTATTTGATTTTTGATGAACTTTGAAGGATGAAAAATAGAAGTCTTGAACTTTGCTAACCTGAAAATACATCAGCCTCTTTGCCAAGAACAATTGTTAAGAGATATGCTTGCATAAACATTAATCATTAACTTTCATTAATTGCTTCCTTAGACTTAATTTTCTCCCCCTGACTTAGATAATTTTCATCATTTACTAAGTTGTAAAAATTCAACAAAAACAGAGCACAATAGAGAGCAAAATAGAGTTTCTCTTTAGTTAGTTATCAATGAATTTTTCTCCCCCTATTTGGCTTATCAAAGACAAAAATAGCACAACAACAATGAGAAGGAGAAATGCAACTTTCATTAATGGAAAAGAAACAATACATTAAACAGAAAAGAGAAAAAGAAAACAGAGGAATCAGAAAATACAAGAAGCTTAAACTAATTTATCAAAGTCATCAAGCACAAGCCTAGCTTCTATGTTTTCTATCCTAGATTTCATCTCCTCCAAAGATGAATTAGTCTCAGTACTATGCTCATGGTGCAGTGACAATAAGGCATCCATCTTTTGAATCATAAGAGATTGAAATGGACTATAAGATGGTTGAGCAGGGCCTTCTTCTTCACCATCCTCATCAGCCTCTTCATCAGCTCCTCCTTCATTCCCAACAGCAGGGAGTTGTTGTCCAGCCATTTGCCAACCATAAGAGGTCTTGACCATCCCCAGCTTGATAAGATGCTTCTCTTTGATGAGGTTGTTGCTTGAGTTTGTGTTGTCAACAACCTCATTAGAGACATCTATGTTGAAATAATCAGTGAACCTGGACACAAGGATAGCATATGGGAAGAGATAGTTCATTAACCTTTTAGACTTAAGCATTATTTTCTCAAAAATAAGAATCCAATTCATCTGAATGGAATTCTTGAGGCCATACACAAGTTGTAGGTCATCATCAGTGGCTTGGGCATGATTGGTGGCTCTAGGGGTTAGGATGTAGGTGATTATGTAATGAATAAGTCTGTCTTCATGGGTCATTGGGCCAGTGCTTAGCCTAAGCTTCAACCCCATTTGGGGATCAAGAAGCATCCCTCTATAGGTTTCTACCCTATTATAACCCCCGGCCTCTTCTTCAAATTTCCTTTCACCTTCAAAGGAAATACTAGCAACAACTTCCTAGACCTCAGGAGTAATTTCCATGGCTACTCCATGAACTTGGGACCGAAGGGTCCCATCCATAGAGCCCTTAATACAGGTATAGAACACCTTCACTAATTCAGGGTAAAAGGTACCCTTCATCTCAACAAACTTTCTCAATCCCTGGGTTTCAATAAAAGCAGGGAATTGAAAACTTTCTCTAATGAACCAGTCATGTTCAAGGTGTTTGGAGAACAGACTAATTTGGTGGCATTGAACTGAAGATAGGTCATTTTGTCTATCTCAGCAGGAAACCAATGGTCTAACCTATTGATAGCAGGGTTAGAGGTTTCACTAGTTTTGCTCTTAGAGGTTTTGGTTCTCTTGGGTGCAGACATATTGAACTAGGGAGGAAAGACTACAGTACAAGGTTTCTGAACTCAGAGGAAGAAAGAAAAACACAGTAGTGCTTAAGATGGTGTGATTTCTCTCTTGAACATAGGCTGCATTTATAGAAGAATTTGGGCTCCAAAGTTCAAATTTGAAATGAGTAACAATAATTTTCGAATTAACCCACTAATATTAAAGCACAAAAGATTCAAATTTTGAATTAGTTGGCAATTGAACAGTTACAATTTCCAAGAAAATCTGGTAGATTCTGCAGTAACTCCATGAATAATCGATTATATGCTTATGTAATCGATTAATTCGTAAGCAAAATCAGTTTCTGTAGCAGCTGTAATCGATTATTTCGACAAATAATCGATTATTTCAGTGAGATTCAGTTAAAGAAGATGAAGTGTAATCGATTATTTAGCCTAAGTAATCGATTATTACGGACAGAATTCAAGTTTCAAATAATTTTTTCAGTCAATTTAATCGATTACCATTCACCGTAATCGATTA
The DNA here is from genome assembly GCA_007407185.1 of Glycine tomentella. Classification (NCBI taxonomy): domain Eukaryota; kingdom Viridiplantae; phylum Streptophyta; class Magnoliopsida; order Fabales; family Fabaceae; genus Glycine; species Glycine tomentella. The sequence goes on along the minus strand of PYAF01006003.1, from coordinate 1,135,356 downwards.
TTCCAGTGAGATTTCATTTCTGAAAAGATTTTTGACCATGTGTAATCGATTAATTCGAGGCATAATCGATTATTCCAGTGAACTTTGGCTTTTCGAAATATTTTCAAAAGCAGAATAATCGATTAAATGAGTGCAAAATTCATTATGAAAAGCTTTTTTAAGTGAATTTAATCAATTATTCCGATGGGTAATCGATTAATACAGAGAATTTATCAGAATGAACAGTATATATGCAACATTTTCGAATTTTGTAAGAACAAGTGATGATTGATCAAATAAGAAGCTATTTCACATAGATAGACACATAACAATTACGCTAGTAAAGATTAGATTCATCAAGAATACCTAGCATGTTTCTAAGAATATAGAATCTACCTCTAGCCAAAGGTTTAGTGAATATATCAGCCAATTGATTGTGAGTGTCAATGAAGTCAATTTTGATATTACCTTTTTGGATGTGATCTCTTAGGAAATGATGTCTTATCTCAATGTGTTTGGTCCTTGAGTGCATTATTGGATTCTTAAAAATGTTGATAGCACTTGTGTTGTCACATAGCAGAGGTAGTTCTTTTAATTCTACACCAAAATCTTGCAATTGTTGCTTTAGCCATAGGCTTTGAGCATAACAACTTCCAGCAGAGATGTACTTAAGCTTCAGCTGTTGACAAAGCAACACAAGATTGTTTCTTGCAGTGCCATGAGATCAGTGAACTTCCTAGTAGATGACAAGTTCCACTAGTGTTTTTTTATCCAACTTGCACCCTACAATGTCAGAATCAGAATAACCAACTATATTAAGTGATGCACCTTTAGAATACCAAAGACCAACTTTTGGAGTTAATTTAAGATATTTGAGGATCCTTTTGACTACAGTAAGGTGTGATTCTTTGGGATTTGCTTAATATCTTGCACACAAACGCACACTTAACATAATATCTGGTCTACTAGCTGTCAAATATAGCAAAGATCCAATCATTCCCCTAAACTTTGACTCATCAACCTTCTTTCCTTTTTCATCTGAATCTAGATAGGTTGATGTTGCCATTGGAGTTGCAACATCTTTGCTTTTCTCCATTTCAAACTTTTTGCTCACTTCAAGGCAATACTTGATTTGATTTAGAAATGTTCCATCCTTCATTTGCTTCACTTGAAGTTCAAGAAAGAATGTTAATTCTCCCATCATTGATATTGCAAACTCATTCTGCATAGTGATAGAAAATTCTTTGCACAACAATTGATTAGTTCAACCAAAAATTATATCATCAACATATATTTTGGCAAAGACTACTCGCTCGCTTTAAAAGCAACTCCATTGAGTCCTGTCAGATCGTTTATATATAACCTTTATTCATATATGACCTTAGAAAGGTTCTGAAAGAAAGAAGAGTTCCATTCGATTATCTGGGCTCATTGCCTAGTCCCTCTAAACTATCTAAAGCCTGGGGATTCTCCTTACCAGATGATCTCCAGCCTGCATTGTGCCCCTCTTGGATACCCTGCAGGGTCGACGTAACTCTTACCTAGGTAGACTGGCTATATTTGAACCAATAAAATATCATTACTTTGCCTTTTGATGAACAAGGTTTTATCAACATATCCTCTTATGAAAGATTATTCAAACAGAAATTTGCTTAATCTTTCATACCAAGACCTTGGAGCTTGTTTTAAACCACAGAGAGCTTTCGTAAGTTTAAAAACATGATTTGAATGTTTGAAATCAGCAAAACTAGGAGGTTGCTCCACATATATTTCTTCCTCAATATATCCATTTAAGAAAGCACTTTTAACATCCATTTGAAAAAGTTTAAAACCCATTAAACATGCATATGGAAGCAATAACCTAATGGCTTCCAAACTTACAACTGGTGCAAAGGTTTCCTCATAGTCATTGCCTTCCTCTTGGTTGTAACCTTTTGCAACCAATCTAGCTTTGTTTTTGACTATGATTCCACTCTCATCAAGTTTGTTTCTAAAAACTCATTTACTGTCAATAGGTTTGAGAGAAGAAGTTCTATGAACAAGTTCCCAAACTTCATTTCTCTTAAATTGATTCAATTCATCATGCATGACATGCATTAATGTGTGGCTAACACATCTTAGTTTTTAGGGTTTATTTAATCATATTTCAATCAATAATTAGGAACTTAGGTTAGAATTAGCTAAGTTGTTAAATATATTTATTTTTATCTCATTTATCACCAAAGTATGATTTCAGGGCCACAAAGAGGAGAAAACAAAGCCAAAAAGAAGAAGACTCAGTCTCAAAGGTTCCACGCGAACCGCGTGAAGACTTGCGCGAGTCGCGCCATGTTGCAAAGGACTATCTTCCAGCTGGAACAATTCGCGCGATCAGCGCCATGATTCACACGGATCACGCCAGAAGCCCAGAACCAACCTTCAACTCGAAGCCATCACGCGATCAGCGTGGAAGTCGACGCGACTAGCACCATAAATTGGAGCAGGCCACGCGATTAGCTTGGATTCTCGCGCTGTTAGTGCCATAAAGGCAGAAGACAGCCTCCAACTCGTGCCATCCATGCGGTTAGCGTGGAATTCCGCGCGATCAGCGTGGTGAAGATCCTGTTTCCTGAATTTACAATATATGGTTCAAAAATTGGGAAGGAAAAGGAGCTCTATTACTCAAATTAAAGATCTTGAAGGCAATTATAAAAAGGAGGCCTTTGGACTGAAAAAGGGATCATCTTTTAATCATTCTAAACTTTTGGATAGCAATTGATAACCACTCTTGACAGCTGAATACAGAGAATCAAAGCTAGGGTCTGTTGAGGAATCATGTTTGCATTATATGCTTTGGTCTTTTATATGACTATGTCAGGCTAAATTTCAGTATTGTGGTTAGGCCAAGAACCAATGTGAACTCCTCTGTAATTTGACTGGTATTGAATGAGATTATTCTGATTTCTTTATTTTACTCTGTTCTTCATTGTTATATTCTTTCTTAGAATCGACCATTCTATTTAAGTTCTGAGGATTAGGATTCGCAATAGGGATGTTGGGGTTCTAATTTCTGACATGAGTAAGATAACAATTTTTACATTGCCTAGGGATAGGGATGTATAATTGCAGAACTTTATAATATATTCTTTTAAATGCTTAGCTTGATAGAATTCACTAAGGGATTAGGCTTTTGATTCAGGTTAAAAGGTTAATTCGCTAAGGGATTAGGGGTTAGCTAAATTAGAAAAGATTTATTCTCTGAGTAATCAGAAGCAATCGGCTTTGATAACCAGTTAAGTGAAAGGGACAGGAATCAAAGGGGATTGCGTCCTAGTCACAATTGTTTCATCCATTGATTTACAACTTACTCGATTTGCTTTTTAATTCTTTTTCATTTCTGTTATTTACTTAATCACTCATTTCACAATACAATAATATTTTCTCAAAAACAATCTATTTTCCCTTCCAATTGCTTAGACTACGAATTACAATAGAATCAGTGTCAATCTCTGTGGATACGATACTCTACTTACTCACTCTATTACTTGAAACGAACGGTACACTTGTCATTTTGCAACATGCATCCAATGTTCATTTTGGAATTCTCCACCATGATCACTTCTTATTGAGATAATTTTGCTTCTCTTTTCATTTTGAGCAAGCTTGGTTGGTTTTCTAAAAGCATTGAAAGCATCACTCTTGGATTTCAAAAACAAAGTCCATGTGAATCTAGAGTAATCATCTACAATGACAAGCCCATAGTAATTACCTCATAAACTCATAGTTCTAGAAGGACCAAACAAATCTATGTGAAGTAATTCAAGTGGTCTTAAGGTAGAAACAACATTTTTACTTTGAAAAGAATTTTTTGTTTGTCTCCCATTTTGACAAGCATCACATAATTTGTCCTTTTCAAACTTGAGTTTGGGTGAGCCAATGACTAAATCCTTTTTAATTAGCTTGTTCATATGATGCATGTTAATGTGACTTGCCCTTCTATGTCATAGCCAAGATTCATCAATTTTACTTATTAAGCAAGAAGTGTTGTGAAAGAATGCATGATCTATGGAGAGTAAATAGATATTACCTTTTATTTTACCTATATGAATCACCTTTCCATTTTGTCCATCACATATCATGCAACAATTGTCATTGAATGACACTTTGAACCCTTTATCACAAAGTTAGCTTATATTTAGGAGATTATGCTTTAAACCTTCCACATAAAGAACATTTCTTATTTTGGTTTTAAAGTTGTCTCCTATATTTCCTTCTCCTATTATCTTCCCTTTGTTATTGTCTCCATAGGTAACAAATCCACTATCTTTAAGAGTCAGATTTGTGAGCATTGATATGTCACCGGTCATATGTCTAGAGCATCCACTATCAAGATACCATAATGATGATCTTGCTCTTAGACATACTTGCAAAATTCAAATCAATTTTCAAAGGAAGGTACCCAATTGAGGTTGGGTCCATAGGGGTTAGCCACTTTCTTCTTCTTTTGCACCCAAATACATTCTCCATTAGGCACATAGAATCTCCTACCATAGCATTTATAAGATGTATGTCCTTTCATCATACAATAGTTACATGTTACAGATTTTAATGAATTCCTTGAGTAAGTATTTTGATTTATCTTTGAATCATAAACATTCTTTTGATTTTTCTGTTTTGGTGGTTCAAATACAGTTTTACCAAAAGACTTTGAGCCTTGTTTGTAACCCAAACCAAAAGTATCTCCAACATATTTATGCACACTTATCATTTAAGCTAAGTTGCATCTACCTTTATAAAGCTTTCTCAAAAGATCAATCAAATTACTATTCTTAGATAGGAGTAACATGTATTTTTCTCCTTGACTTCTTTTGTAATTATCAAAAACTTTTTGCAACATATTGTATTTGTCAACATTAGATTGAAGAAGAAGCACATACACATCCATTCATTTTGTAACTTGAAACAAGTTTTTTATTTTCTTCTTTCAAGTCACAAATTTTATCTTGCAATTCTGTAATTTTTGTAAAATGCCATCTAAGATTTCCTTTTAGCTTATTATTGGATATTGTAAGCTTTTTGGCTTCTTCATGCATTTCATGAAAGGCATCAATGACTTGATCAAATTCAGAACTTACCTCAGTTCTAGCACTTGAGAGATCATCATCTTCATTAATTGTGGAAGTGAGACACACATTTGCTTCTTCATCTTCAGTTGATGATTCAGAAGTTGTTGACTCATTATCTTCCAAAGCTATGTAGGCTCTCTTAGGCTCCTTATTTCTTTATCTTGTTTTTACCTTGTTGCTTTTTTAAAAAAGATAGAGCATTCTGATTTAATGTGGCCAGACTTACCACATTTAAAGCAAGTGAAATTGTTGTCACTCCTTTTGTTGTTGTTGTTGTTGTTGTTCTTTGTGAACTTTCTGTTCTTGTTTCTCCTCAAGAACTTGCTGAACTTATAATTAAATTCATGTTGTCCTCTTCATCTTCTTCACTTGAGTCTTCCACCTTTTCCACCTTTGAGGATGCAGCTTTCAAGGCTATGCTTTTATGTTTCTTTTCTGCATCTTCTGCATTGGTTAGTTGTGACATTTCAAGTTCATACTCAAGAAGCTTACCAAATAGTGCAACCATGGACATTTTGGATAGATCTTTCAATTCTTTGATTGTTGTCACCTTTGGTTGCCATGGTCTTGTTGATTTGAGGGGGAACTCTTGAAGATTGAAGCTTTGTAAAGACTTGGAAATGTTTTGACTTTCAACATGCTTGAAGGCTTGAAGATTAAGAACTATGATTAAATGTAATAGGAAAGAAAGCTTTTTGGTGATCCAAGTCCTTGCATGCTTACCATGTACATTCATTCATGCATTGCATCATAAAAGTTTTAAGTAATTGATTTGGAATTTAAAAAGCAGCTAAGTATTTTGAAAAATGGTTTTAAGCTGGTTTAATCGATTACCTCACATAAATAATCGATTATATTGTTCTTCAAACTTTCTGGAATTTATCAAGAACAATTTAATCGATTACATCATCATATTAATCGATTATTTCATCTGAGAATACATATAAAATTGTCTGAGTGACTGGTTTAATCGATTACCAGTAATTCGTAATCGATTACTTACCTATTCAGAAAAAGAGATCACTCTGGCTTAATCGAGTACCATTTCTTGTAATCGATTACTTAGTTCATTTCATGTTTTGCACATTGTCTGCCTTAATCGATTACCATATATTGTAATCGATTACATTACACAAACATGATGTTTGCAAAGTCTGACTTAATTGATTACACATCGGGATAATCGATTAAATGACCCGTTTATGAAACCCAGAACTTGTCATGAACACTTATAATCGATTACCGAAGCGTATGTAATCGATTACAAATGATAAATAATCGATTACAGGAGCTGATTTAATCGATTATTTCTGTTACGGTTTCTTTCTTATAAATAGAACCTGCCTTTGACGAAAAAGTGACTTGAATTTTTGATCACTGAGCATTCCTAAAGCGTTCTAAACATTCATAAAGGCATTTCTCTGGGTTCTTAGGTTCTTGCTTCCATTAATACTCATATGGGTCACTAGGATTTAGTGAAGCAAGGCAATTCATTTCAAAGTTTAAGGAAAGGCTTGTTCTACACATTATTTCTACTTTCAACCTGGTATTTTCATCTTTATGCATATCATGCTTGGATCATCAGGTGAAATCTTTCCTTACTCTTTGATGGTGTAAAATTCTGATTGAATCTTTGTTTGTAAGTTCCATTGTAATTTGGTTTTTCTTGCAAGAATAGAGATAGTGTTTCTCTAAAGACAGCTGAGTAGTGTTCTCAGTGTGGGTATTGCTTCTAAGGATCTAATAGGGTTTTAGACTGCTAAACTTTATCTAGGGTTGATAAAGAGAAGCTTGTAATTGCTTGTAAGGATAATATTTGTTATAGTGGAACTCTACTCTAGTGTTGAGTAGAAGAAACTGGATGTAGTCTCATAGTGTTTGAGGTGAACCAGTATAAATTCTGTGTGTTTCTTTTATTTTCTGCATAATAGTTAATTCTCTTTGTGAATTCTATTTTTACATATTGTTTCTTGAGGCATTACAAGTCTTGGATTGATTTTGGATAAAGTTTCTTGATTGGTTTTATGATAAAGATCCAAAGGGCAAATAAACTCTGATTTTGATTCATCAAGAAATTTTTAATTTACCAAGGCTAACCAATTCACCCCCCTCTTGGTTAAGTGTGAAGTGTTCCCATATTTTAAGGTCTTGTAAGACACTTCAAGATTTTGATATTCAACTCTTTGGCATCAAAAATCTTTCCAAGACTAAGAAGATGATTTACTATGTGAGTGAATCTTGTTTGAAGCTGAGATATGTTTTCTGTGGGGTTCATTTTAAACATTTTATACTCATGTATTAAGGCATCTTTCTTGATCTTCTCACCTCATCTGTACCTTCATGAGTGATCTCCAACATCTCCCACATCTCCTTTGCACTTTTGCATCTTACAGTTCTAAAGAATTCATCAGAGGAAAATGCAGAAGTAATCATATTCTTAGCTTTAAAATCATATTGAACCACTCTTTTCAGCATCTGTCATTTCATCCCATTCTATGGGAATCATATCATTACCAACAGTTTTTATAGGATTCACAGGACCTTTTTCTATTGCATTCCAAGCAACTGGATCATTTGATTGAATAAAGATTTTCATTCTATTTTTCCAAAAACTGAAGTGCTCTCCTTCAAACATCGGAGGACGATTAAGGGAGGCACCCTCCTTGAAGGTTAGTTGTGTGATATTCATTTTCTTTTTAAAAAAAGATAGTGATCTTGAATAACACTCAAGAACTTGCTCTTGATACCAATTGAAAACAATAGGAATACCCACAATAACCAAGAGGGGGAGTGAATTGGTTTAAACTTGGTCTTTTAAAAATGTTTATAAAATCATACTCAAAGGATCTTAATCACTTTTAAACCAAGAATGCTTTTAATCAATCAAATTACTCAGCACAAGAAATCAATAGCTCAAAACAGAACTTGTTGAGTAATGATAATAACACCAAGAACAAATGAACAAGATTACTTGAAGAGATAGAGATAAAGAAAATCAACACAAGCAATTTATACTGGTTCACTTCTCAAGAGAAGCTACATCCAGTTTCTTCTAATCAACAATATATTAGAGTTCCACTATTATAAAATTTAGTTCTTACAAGCTTTACAACAATCTCTCTTTATCAACCCTAGATAAAGAATAGAAATTTAAAACCCTATTAGACTTGTAATGATCAAGAACAAGAGAACACTACTCTGTTCTTCCCTAGAGAACACTACTCTAGAACAAGCTTCAAAGAACACTTTACAATAACATCAAATAACAGAAAATTACAAAAATGAAATTACATTCAAAGATTATGGAGAGAAACAACTTGATGAACCAATGAATATGAATGCATATGAGTTACCAACCAAGGTTGAATTGAAGAAATAGAATTTTAGAACATGTTCTCCATTACTCTTTTGAAATCTCTTGCCCAAGAAATCATTCAATACTCATGAAGATTAAAGAGTGAGACAAGAAGTAAGTAAACCCAAAAAATCACTTTCTAACTCTTAGAAGGCTTGTGTATATTTAGAAAATTTGAATTGTTCAAGTTATATTTCAAGCCAAGCCTTCCTTCTATTTACAACAGATTTTTTAACAACCTGTAATCGATTACACGCACCAAATAATCGATTAAAACACATTAAGTAATCGATTAAAGTGTTCAAGGCTCCATTTTGGGTTTCACAACGAACAAGATAATCGATTTACCTGAGCTATAATCGATTAAATTAGAAAAGTTTTATTTCAGAGACAGCTTGTGCAATCGATTATGAATATCGATAATTGATTAAAGCAGTGAAGCAAGCTTTTTCAAATAGCCTATGTAATCGATTATGAATAATGGTAATCGATCAACACAATTATGCACAATATTCATTTTACACTATGTAATCGATTACAAGAAATGTGTAATCGCTTAATATATTCATTAAAGCTTTTCCAGTTTTAAACACAAACCAAATAATCGATTAATCCATGGTGTAATCGATTAAAATGTTCATCAAAGCTTTTCCAGTTTTAAACATGAACTAAATAATTGATTAATCTGCTGTGTAATCGATTAAAACAGTGAAATTACATTTTTCCAAAAACATCACTCAATTAATTCCTTTTTCAAAGTATAAGTAGCTTGGATATTTTAATGAAAACATTTAAGCATGTTAATGATTACATGCATGTAATGCAAGGATCTAAAGATTGACCTCTCTTACACTTCACTTGAAATACAATCTTCAAGGCATGTGAAAAGCTCAAAATATTCTTCCAATTCATAGGCTTCATTCTTCTTGTTGCTCCCCATATATCCAACAGAACATATTATAAAATTTTGGGCAGAGTCTCTTCTGTAATTAAGACTTTTCCCAAAAATCCAATCATTACAACAACATCATTCACAGTTTTATCTATCAATAATAAATTCATCGCATCCCATTAGTTAAAAACACAATTTTTCTTGAAAATGAGCACACAACAGGAACAAACATACATCAATAATAAATACATCACATTCCATTAGTTTTAAACATAGTTTTTCTTGAAAATTAGCACGCAACAGAGACATGCATATATCTCCATAATTGGGTTCCCTGACCCCCAACTATGGTATCAAAAGCTATAAACAAACAATAAACTCCCCTCACCTATCTATAAACTCTCTCGTTAGCTCCTCACAATGTTGTTTTGAGATCCCTCAAGTTCGCGTGCTTTGGCCCAAACGCAGAGCTCTATATACCAAGTCGAAGACAACTTAGTATAGATTTCAAAGACAAGGTTAATATTAATATTCGGGGTCAAATACCCACACAAATTTAAAAATGGGTTAAAATAGTGTTTTGGGAGTCCAAATCAAAAGGACATCATTTTGAAATTCTAATCACAACAATGTGACCAGGGCTCAACGGAGGTCAGAAAAATGACATCAATATTATAAAAAGGAAACTTTTACAACGTGTCATTTTCAACGGGGTTTCAAAGGAAGTGTAAAAACACCCAATAAGAGTATTCAAATCACAATAGTATCAAGAGAGGCTTCAAACTAGCTAGGAGAAGGCATAGAAAACACGGTTACCTCAAAGAAACCGTGAAGGGAAGATTAGAGGCTTCGTTCTCTATCGAATCCTCGAGTTGAGTTTTGAATATTCCACTTCGATTAAAGTGTTCCTCTCCGTGCGATGGTTTAACGGCAAAAAACAGCGACTCGTGACGGTCACCTGTGGTCGAGGCTGGTGGAGGAGGAGAGGGAGGGATTTGGGGAAGAAGAAGACCATTTTTTTTGAGTTTTGACGCTACTGTGGGAATTTATAACCGCCTTTACTCGCCTCGACGAATTTGGCTGGCATTTTAGCTCGTTTGGGCGAGCTGACCCAATTTTGAAATTTCACAGCTGCTTTGAAAAATTAATATCTCATGATCTATAAGTTATTTCGAAAATCCCAACGGTCAAACTTTGAATATGTGGGTTAGGAACCCACCTTTAAAATTTGAAAGTGATCCAAAGGTTAACCAATCCAGAATTGTGATTTTACCAAAACATATTTTGGGTCAAACTCAGAATCACTCAATTTTAACGCAGCTCAAACAAACTCCACATAGCTTAATATCCACACCAAACAATTGCACAAGGATAATTTACACAACAATTCAACTAATCTAAGCTAATAAAATAATAAAATAACACAAAAAATAAATGAAACACTTTTTTTTAGTTTATCGAAATTTCAGGATGTTACACATACACCTACTCATTCCTTTGAATTGAGAAAATGGATTCTACCTAGCCTATATCTGATATTTTATAAATAGCTTATGAAGCAATATACGAGAGTATTTTTGTATGGTTATTATAGAAAAACTATTTTATGCAAAATACTATGAACAAATAATGTTTGCTTGATGCATAAATTATGTTAGCTCTAGGCAAGCATATCTTACGCACAGAGTGGACCTAAGTTTGAATATCGTACCCAAAGGTTTAGTCGTGCTCCCATAATAATTTAATTCATAATAGATTAAACAATTTGGTTATAATAAATAGTTGAGAAATGTGTTCAATTACTTTGTCAGGAAACAATACTTTAGAGTAATCAGAGATAGTGCAATGAACTTATAAGATAAAAAGGCCTAGGGCTAATGATTAAATCTTGCCATTGAGTACCCCCCATTATACGTTAATTGAATTCTCAATGTTTATCAATTACTGACTTCTCTTAAAGTTATTAAAAGGTTTTGGCTAAACACTTCCAACAATATTTGTCTTAATTTAGTTCTAATTTGGTTAATTAAGAAATAAATTACAAGAAAGCATAAGCGCATAGAGAATGATAATAAAAAATCCCTAAAATGTGTTTGGTCAATCGTCATTCTAAAGGATTCAGTTGTTCTATAATTTCATTATTCATACGAAGCTGATTACAAACACACAAATAACTAAAATATAGATTGATAAATTCTAATGAAAATTTAAGCATCATAGAACAACATAATTGACTCAATAAAGATAATTTCAATTAAGTAAATTAGGGTTCATCTGAAGATGACATCATAACCCTAGAAGAAAATGGTTTAGCCAGCCATAGGCATAGACAAGCAAAACAATAACTTCATATACATAAGAAAGATGAGGGAATAAGAAAGATTATAATTAGAAGCCCTCATAATCTTACTCGTGTTCTTCCTAATCCAAAAGAGCTCTCACACTATGCCTAGGTCAAACCAAACCTCACCCAATTCCCCTTTTAAAAATAAAAAGTGTACAGATGCAGGGAGGAGCACGATCGTGTTGTTGAAGAGCATGGCCGTTCTTCTTGAACGAGATAACTTGAATTTTGAGTCCTGGCAGCAGCACGATTGTTCTCGGATGTTTTGTCAATGTTTCTAAATTCTTGAGAATCAGACATGTCCATGCTAAAAAGAGTATTCTTTTCATCCTTTTTTAAGCTCCTTTTTGTAGAATTTCCACATTTTCCAACTCCTGTCCTAGCAGAATCAAATTGAGTTTTGCCAATAAATCACATGAATTGAATTAAAAGCAAGGCAAAACTCATGTAAAAGAACATGTAAACACCATTTTATCAACCTCATACTTGAACATTGCTTGTTCTCCAGCAATTGATTTGATTTAAAATTTTAAACCGGTTTCTCTCAATCCAAAAAATCATTCCATGGAGCCATAAAATTTATTTGTATTAACTAGAAAAAAATAGAGCAGACAGGCAACAAAGAGTTTAAAATGTTTCCCCTAGGAACCTTGTTAGGCTTTTAATTCTACTTGGATGTCAAGTTTCAAAAGCAACAAAACACTCTTCTCAGCACTCTCAGTGTTTCAAGGACAAACATAATTACACTAATCAGACTCAGGAAGCATGCAACTCGGTCCATTTGTTAATCAACTTAACTCAAACAACAATCTAGCATGCAAAAAAGTGAGGCATCACAAGGTGTAATGGGGCCAGGTTGCAATGTAGGGCGGGTAAAGAACAAATAGGATAACAAAAAGGCACATCACAAACCCCAACCTAAACTTGATGCCACTAACTGATAGTATTCCAAAATCTCTTCCTTTTGAGATCTTATTTCTTCTTTTGTTTATTTTCAAATTTCAATTTCACCATTTCTTTTTTCTTTTCTCTTTATTTTTTGAAAGACGATTGGTCTTATTTTATTTAACTCACATAAGTTGTCAGAATTGTATCACAATTGCCACAATCATGCATCATTTTCTCCTCTATCACATCACCGAGCATAGAGTACCCCAAAAATTGAGTAACAGAGTGCCAAATAATTTTTCAACAAGGCTAAAAAATAGGCAATTAAGGGTTCTATTGCAACAAAATTTTGAGTTCAACAATAAAGCCTAAAACTAGTCTCATCAATTCATGTACACAAGAAAAAATCATTCAAGGATACACATTTGAAAATATAACCAAGTGCAAGCAGACCAAACATCACACACTGAATAAACAAGGCTCAAAACTTTTATTTCTAGTGGCTCGGCTCAAAGAAGAACTATTCATCTGATTATTTTCTGGCTAATGTTCCAAAAATCCAAGGAGAACACCCATCAACCAGTTGCAAGTCCAAAACACACACACATTTTTTGTGGGCCTCTTTAAAAACAAATTTCTTGAATTAAACAAAACACATCATAGAATCATAACAATTGCACTGACACACGAATACACAAGCACTGCAATAATACAAGTTGTGGAGTGATACAAACTGTGCACAATGAAACCCCCTCCCACACTTAAGAGATGTAATGCCCCTAATGCAAAGAACATAAACTCAAGCATAACTTGAAAATAGAGAAGGAACATAGAAAACAATAATTATTGAAAAAAACAAAGATTTTAAATTGTCTAAGCCTATTGATGCAAAATTAAAAGGTAGAAAAAATAAAATAAAAAGGATATGTTGACTCAAAGGCCAACACATTCACAAGTTGCCTCTTGGATAATGCTAGTTTAATGTTTGGAACCTGATGGTCAAAAGTATACATCAACCACCCTTGAATAGGATGATGTCCCTTTCTTACAACAATCCCTCAGCAAGATCATCCACTCTATAGCCAAGTGCTTGAGTGGTGGTGCCATCTTTTTTTTTTCTTCTTATCCATCATTCCCTTTCCAGGGTCTTTTGGAGTGACACTATCATTTAGAGAGTCTTTCTTCCTCACAGTTGGGTGAGGCCTAGCTTGCACAAAATTACAGGAAGAGGAATAGCTCTATGAATAACCAAGTATTCTAAACACTTCTTCCTCATCACCTAACCTCCAAGTCAGTTTCCTTTCTCTGACATCAATCAAGGCCCCTCCAGTTTTTAGGAAGGGTCATCCTAAAATGATTGGGACTTCTTTGTCCTCCTCCATGTCTAGGATTACAAAGTCAGCAAGAAAGATGAACTTTCTGACTTTCACCAACAAATTCTCCATTATTCCCCTCGAATAAGTATGGGTCCTATCCAAAGCTTGGGATCAATGTAAAAGCTTGCAGGGAGTTGTCCACACTATGACTACTCACCATAGAGGCTAGTCCACATTTTCTATGGAGGGCTATAACAACATAACAGACCTGCCTTGATGTTGCTACAGGGGGAAACCTCATGCATAAATTAACCAATGCAACAATAGACATTATTAAGGCTATGGATTTAAATGCCTATTGGAGATAGGAGGATTCTTAAGAGGTTGATCGGAGTGCACAATGTAGAAGCCAATTCATATAACCTAACTATTCATCAAAAAATGGATGTTCTGGCATGGGCGTGCTCTTCATCAGAGTATTCCTTTTCATCCCTTTGCAAGCTCTTTTCACAAAATTTTCATATTTTCGAATCCCTATCCTGGCTGAATCAAACTTAATAGAATTGCATGAGTTTTGCCCATATAAATCACATGAATTGAATTAAAAGCAAGGTAAAAACTCTTGTAAAAGAACATGCTAACACAGGTTTATCACTGCTCTCAATGGAGCTTCTTAAAGTTGGTACTCTGATATATCCTAGAAATTTAGAAGTTAAGTGTTCTTTTGCACAAAAAACCATAGTTTTCGATTAAGGTCACTATTCAATCCCCTTCTAGTGACCTTCTGATCCACTTCTGTTGGTATTAGAGCTCAACCTCTGAGTCTGAGCGTACTTAACAATGTAGAGGGAAAAGATCCTCAAGAAGTGATGGCTACTGTAAAATAGGGAGTTAACACAAGATATGCACCACCAATGCCAATGATTTTGCTGGTGTTGATGCTTCTCTTTGCCAGCTAAATTTAAACACGGTTGATCTAGAGCAATTGAAAATTAATTAACAAAAAAACTAGCTGGTAAAAAAATCTTACTTGTCTTGGACGACGTATAGAATGATGACCCTGCTAAATGGGTGTTGAAGAATTTAATACAAGTATAGGCTGCAAGAAGTAAAATTCTAGTTACTACACTTAGTTATTTTCCCTTTACCCAAAGGATTGTGACTTCAATAGTTTTGAGGTAACTGTGCTTTAGGGGTCACTTGGTCTCCTTGCAACACCTAGAAAGAATGAGACATTGAAAGATGTTGCCAAACAATATTCATATAAATTACTATCAAGATCTTTCCTTCAAGATTTTGTCAACATAAGTGATATTTTGTGTCATTTTTATGCATTTTCTTGGCAGAACCCATGTTTGGATGCTAGTTTTGTGTTGCAGAAGCATAGGCCTTCAATTGAGTGAAAAGGTAGGAATTCGTATTTTTTTTTGCAGATTTGAAGACTCTATCACTTGACGATGGCCATGGTTCACTCTGCACGACCGTGGTAAGTACTACGACCATGGTAATATGATGATTCCCCTTTTGAAAAGTGTTAGCCTTCCTATGAGGACCTTGGTCATTTCACTATGGTCGTAGTCTGCACCGTAATGGTCATAGTCATTCCACAACGTCCCACAACTTCAACATCACAGTTTCCGACCATGGTTGTGGTGGATTTCAACACGACTGTAGTGCACTTAATATAAGTAATTATTCTTAGGAAGCTATAAATAGGGTGCTGGTGTCTGTAACTAGGAACATTTTATATATTTTACGAATTAGATGTTAAGTGTGGTCAATACTATGAGGACAAAACGTCAATATCGTTCTTTCCTTGTTGGTATGTCTATGCTAATTTCATATAGGTTTTCTAATTATGCTCTGATCATGAGTTGTTAGTCACCCTAGTCTTAAGATTATGATGTAACTATTCAATTGTACCCATTTCTATGTTCTTAATGAAATTCCTCAGTTTTTATGTTAATTAATTCTTTTTCTTATTTTTATCATTTATTTGGGAACTGATCATTCTTATGCTTAATTGAATTTATTTTGGTGATTATCTGTGTATGTTTGATAGATCTTGGTAGAAAATGTTTTATATCAAATTGTATGATCAAACTATTTGACAACCTCCGATAGATTAATTAATCCTTAATTGATCATCCCTGAATTTGATTATATCCTTTGACTTAAATGAATATATCTATGATCATTGCAATATTGATTTAAGGCAAAAAACATCACTAGACCTCATCATAGGCTTTGGTTGACCTTAGGAATCGATAATTAATTGTGGGAGGAATTTAAGGAGAATTGGGATTGGGGGGAAAATTGGTATTAATGAATCATAAGCCCTGGTTGTTTTTAATATCACTTAAATCCATGGAAGAGATAACATCTAGGCTAGAAAACATTGAGACTAGATTGTCTCTTAAGGACTTTGATAATCTCTAGTCTAGTTGATGTTATTTCTTATTATTAGACTGTTTGTGGTTCTGTTTTAATGTTGTTTGTTATATTTTTTTCTTAAATGTACTGCACTTTTCCCTTTCGTTGAATAAAATTCCAGTTTATGTTTCATATTCTCCTTGCTTATAATCTCTATAATGATATTTTTGTCTTTGACAAGCCAAATAGGGGAACAAATAAAATGAACATATGCTTTACTTTGCTCTGTTTTTATTTGCTTTAAATCTTATGAAAAAATTACTTAAGTCAGGGGGAGCAATTTAAGGAATGATTTTTGTTTATGCAAGCTTACTTGACACTTGCTCTTAGCAAAATGCTGATCTGATTTTAGGCTATCAAGCATAAGACTCCTATCATTTATTCCTCAAAGTACTTAAAGGCTAACAAATGTTCAATTGATATTTGGCATGTTCAAAGACAAAAAAGGGGAGATTGTTGGATATAGGGGGAGCTGGAAGATGATCAAGTCAAGGATGAAGCCTGTGCCTTAGAAGAAAGATTTTAGCTTTTCACATGCCAAGGCATTTGTAATTTGTTAAATGGTTAAGAGGCTAATCTTATGATCCTTGCATTACATAAACATAATCATTGACATGCATACATGATTTTATTAAAGCATAAAGGTTTTCATGTTTCCATAATGAAATTGATTTCTCATGGTTAAGGTTTTGAAAAACAAAATGTGACTGCTTTAATCGATTACCAACTTGTGTAATCTATTACAAAGTCATGATGAACACTTTAATCGATTACAAACATATCGTAATCGATTACACAACATAAAACACAAAACATGCATGACTGCTTTAATTGATTACAAACATATCGTAATCGATTACACCGCACAAAACACAAACATGCATGACTACCTTAATCGATTACCACTCAATCATAATCGATTACATAGGCTTGTTTCAAAACTAAGCATGACTAGTTTAATAGATTACAGTTCATTTTTAATCGATTACATTGTTCGTAAAACTTTTTTAGATTTTGCTAAGAACACTTTAATCGATTACATTGTTTGTAAAACGTTTCCAGATTGTGCTAAGAACACTTTAATCGATTATATGTAAGTTTAATCGATTACATGAGTTAAATTAATCGATTACTTTGGTGATTTAATCGATTACATTCAATTATGAAAGTTGTTTATAAATAGCTTGTGAATTTTTCTGAAAGACACAACACTTCACTACAAAATTTTCAAAGTTTTCATAAGCCTTCTAAAATTAAAAAAGGATACTATGATTTTATAAAGATTTTAAAAAGGCCAAGTTTAAACCAATTCACCCCCTCTTGGTTATTGTGTGTATTCCTATTGTTTTCACTCACTCTTGTGTGAGTACTATTTTTATACATCAAGTTTCTGGTGCCGTTGTCGGGGACTAGTTGCAGAAATTCTTGAGTAGTTTAATTTTGTTAAACCAACTAGTATTTGTTCACAGAAATTCTTTCATTATTTATTTAATTTTCTGCTATTTTTTTTATTTTCACTTTATTTTTTTAATTTCTCTTTGCATTTCATCTTCTCCTTTGCCTTTGTTAGTGCATGCAAACCATGTCCCAAATTCCACCACTACAGTAAAAATATGATATAAACAAGCTAATTTGAAGACTTCGAGCAAAACTCCGTAGAGAAAGCAATGACAATTGATCTGACTCAAACCCTTATGGAATACCTTACTCTTACTTTGGGGGAAACCAATACATCTAATTCCTCGATCTACATGAAGGAGTCACATTTGACTTTAAGCATGAGTTCCTGTAGATGTTGGAGAATAACCTATTTAGTGGTGCTTCCCATCAAGACCCTATACAACATTTGAGGAAGTTCATCAAGTTAACCAACATGGTGAAACAAAACTGTGTATTGGCAGAATACATTAGACTTTATTCATTTTTCTTTTTCTCTCAATGGGAAGGCATGAGACTGGCTTTGTGCACTACCAGAGACTGACATCACTCCATGGAATCAGTGCACGAGTGCCTTCTTAAGGAGGTATTTCTCTCCCATGAAGATGGATCAATTCATGAGGGACATTGGAAACTTTGTGTAAAGAGAGCAAGAGAATCTACTTGAAGCTTGAGAAAGATTGCAAGAGATGATCAAAAGCTATCCACACCATGACATTACTCAATAAAAGCTAGTTCATATTTACTATGATGGAGTGCCCTAAATAATAGGACAAGTTTGGATGTTGTTTGTGGGGGAAACCTCTTTTTAAAGCCCCTTGTCGATGCCATCAAAATAATTAAAGACATGTATTCCAACCCTTACAACAACTTAAGGGATATGAGGATTATGAAGAGACGACGTCAACCAAGTGGAGATAGATAAATCCCATAATAAATTGGAAAAGGAAATGTAAGCTCTATCATAAAGATTGAGACACTCATAAGAGCTCAAGCTTAAGTTTTCATCACTTCACCTTCATTCCCAACCTATGATAAATGTAGGATTGTGCATGGGCCACGGGAATGCACTGTTGATGATGAGTTAGCTGCAACCATGGATGAGATCAACTTTGTTGGGAGAAGAAACAATTCTTATAATCAGTACCCTAGCAATTTCAATCAAGGTCAGGGCTTCAGAAAGAATTAGGGAATGTATAGGTCTCAACCCATGCAAAATCTAAAGCCTAGACAAGATGAGAGACAACCCATTCTTCAAGAAACCATGCTTCAGTATATGCCCTAGAATGATCAAAAACTGAAGTAGGTGGAGTCAATGCTGTGATGACTAGAAGCAAGAGGATCCAAGAGGACTATGAGGATAACAAAGGATTTTCTCCAAAAGCTACAGATGACGTCCTTACTAAAGAGGACCAAGCACTTGAGAAAATTAAGGTTCCTACTAATGGGAACCCGATACCAAAGAAGGAAGGGTATAAAAAGAAAGAGATATTGACATCTTCTAAGGTAAGTATACCCTTTCCTCATAGAGTTAAGAATAATCAGCGAGATGTGCAATTTAGAAAATTTCTTAAAGTTATGAGAAAAGTGTACATCAACCTACCTTTCGTTGAGGCTATTTCATAGATGCCATCTTATGCCAAGCATTTGGAATAAATTTTATCAAACAAAGGAAAATTGTCAAATTTTGGCACTATGGGTCTTAATGAGAAGTGTTTTGTTGTGGTCCTTAGGAAACCTTTCCCTAAGATGAAAGACCCCAGTAAATTTACTATTCCTTGTTTAATAGGGGGTCTCACTTTGATAAGTGTCTATGTGATTTGGGGGCTAGTATAAATTTAATGCCCTATTCTGTCTTTAAGAAATTGGGCATAATAGACTTAGAGCATACTAACATCACTCTTCACCTTGCTAATAATTCAATTGTTTATCCTAGAGGGGTGATTGAGGGTGTTCTAGTTAAGGTGGACAAGTTCATCTTTCTAGCTGATTTTTGTAATTTTAGACATGGAGGCGAATGAGTATGTTCCAATCATATTGGATGATACTTTCAAACAACTGTCCTCCTGTAGTTTCATTGAGTCTGTTGATATATTTGATGCATTGATGGAGGGGGTGTTCTCATGTGTGGGGATGCCTAACCCTCTAGAGAGAGTTCTCACTAATGAGGACCTTGACTGGAGTTAAACCTAGAAGTAGAGGAAATACTGACGTTTCTTCACTCTCAACATGGTCCTAGACAATTTAGTTTTGATAGGTTGGAATAGGGAAATGGCCCAAAGCCAAAATCTTTTGTTGAGGAACCTCCTAAATCAGAGTCGAAGCCCTTTCCTTCCAACCTCAAGTATGTTTTTCTTAACCCTTAATATTCTCTTCCAATTGTGATTTCTGTAGGTTTACATGAAATTGATGAGGAGAAATTGTTGTGGGTTCTTAGGGACAACAAGGAAACTTTTGGGTGGAGCATTCATGACATAAAGGGTTTGGACCCGACAATTTGCACCCACAGAATAAACACTGAAGAAGGGTTTCCACCCAAACTATGACCCCAAAGGAGGCTTAATCCCAACATGATGGAGGTGGTCAGAGGAAAGGTAATTAAACTGTTGGATGCAGGTGTTATCTATCTTATTTCTGACAGTCCTTGGGTTAGTCCTGTTCAATGTGTCCCTAAGAAAGAGGGCACTACTATGATGGAAAAGAGCACTATGAGTTTATATATGTGAGAAAGACAATCTGGTTGCAAATGTGCGCGGACTATAGAAAACTTAATGAAGCCACCCATGTTGGCATGGTGAACGAGTGCATTGTCTTAGGGCACAAGTTGTCCCATGTTGGCATGGAGGTTGATCTTGTCAAAGTGGAGGTGATTGCAAAATTGCCACAACCAAATTGTGAGTGTTGTAGGGGGATTTTTGGGGCATGTTGGATTCTATAGGAGGTTCGTTATGGAATTCTCAAAAATAGATAAATCCCTTAATGATTTGTTGGCTAAGGATGTTAACTTTGAATTTTCTGAGGAGTGCCTACGGGCATTCAATATTCTTAAGCAGAGTCTAATGAGTGCTCTTGTGGTGACAACCCTTGATTGGTCACTAGCCTTCGAGTTCATGTTTGATGCCAATGATATAATTGTAGGGGTAGTTTTGGGGAAAAGAAAGGATAGGGTGTTTCATATATTTACTATGCTAGTAGAATCATTAATGATGCCTAAAAGAACTACATCGGAATAGAGAATAAGCTTTTGGCAGGCATTACTTGGTTTTGTCTAAGGTTATTTGTTATACTGACCACTCTGCAATTAACTATCTTATGTATAAGCAAGATGCTAAGCCCAGGTTAATTAGATGGATCCTCTAACTCAAGACTTTGACTTGGAAATCAGAGATAAGAATGGGTCTGAAAATTTGGTAGCTAACCATTTGTCCAAATTATACCACTTAGTCATGCAACCAACAGATGATGGAAGAATAAATTAGACTTTTCCTGATGAAAGTTTCCTCACTGTAGCTACAGTTTTAGAGACACCTTGGTATGCTGAGATTGCGAATTATTTGGCATGCTAGGTGTTCCCAACCAACATCAACTATCAAGCTATGAAGAGGCTTATGTTTGAGGCCAGAAAATATTTTTGGGATGATCCATATCTCTTCAAGGTATATGAAGAAAATCTGGTAAGACAATGTATGACTTATGATGAGGTACCTTCTATCCTTATCTACTGTCATTCTTTTGAGGCTGGAGGCCATTTAGGTTCTTCTATGACTACTCACAAAGTACTTAAGTGTGGGTTCTTTTGGCCTACCATGCATGCAGATGCTCATGCATTTGTAGCTGCTTGTAACAGATGTCAGCCCATCAGGGCATTATATAGGAAGATGGAAACGCCCCAAAACAACATGCTTTGTTGTTAAGATGTTTGACGTGAGAGTGGTAGACTTCATGGGTCTGTTCCCAAAATCCTTTGATAATGAATACTTATTTGTTATTGTGGATTGTCTAAGTGGGTGGAAACAGTAGCACTCTCCACTAATGATTCTCGGGTGGTGATAAGGTTTCTAAAGAAAAATAATTTTACCAGATTTGACACACCTAAAGCAATCATTAGTGATGGTGGTACTCAATTTAGCTATTTTATGGCCTCTTGGCTAAATATGGGGTGACTCACAAGGTTGCAACCCTATACCACCCATAAACTAGTGGTCAAGTATAATTGTCTAATAGGGAGTCGAAAAGGATTCTTGAAAAGATGGTGAATGCATCTAGGAAGGATTGAGCACTTAAGCTAAATGATGTACTTTGGGCTTATAGGACAACTTTTAAAACTCCTATTGGCATGTCCTTATGTGGACTTGTGTTTGGTAAGAATTGCCATTTCCCTGTGGAATTAGAGGATAAAGCCTTTTAGGTTCTTAAATTTCTTAACTCTGATCCTAAGCTTGTAGGTAAGAACGAGTTGATGTAGCTAAATGAATTGGATGAGTTCAAACTTACAGCATATGAGAATTCCAAGGATTAGAAGGAAAAGACAAAGAGATCGCATGATCCTAGGATAAGACAAAGAACATTTCAAGTGGGGGAGAAGGTATTAGTATACAACTCTCTCTTGGATTTGTTTTTTGGAAAGCGGAAGTCTGAATAGAGTTGTCCCTTTGAAGAAATCAAAGTATTTCCCTATGGAGTGCTACAACTACAAAAGCAAGATGGAGCCACCTTTAAGATGAATGCACATAAAGTCTAGGCGTATTATGAGGGATTCCAACATGTGCAAAACATTATGCACCTCTCAACCTTTGAGCGACTTAACCATCCCACATCAGGCTTGTGATGTTAAACAAGTGTTATCCAGGAGGCAACCCGTGAATTGTATCCATTTATTTATGCTTTATTTCATTATTTCTTTTAAATTATTAAGTCAAACTGCTTGTTAGTATAACGATCGTGGTCAAGGCCCATGCATTCAGCGTCAGGAATTGAGTATGGTCGTGGTCATCCGACCGCAAGCTAGGCTGTTAGCGTCAGCATTGAGTATTGTAGTGTTTATCTAACCACAACCTAGACATTTAACTTCAGTGTCGAGTGTGGTTGTGATCATCTGATCAGATGATCACAACCTATGCATTTCACGTAGGTTAGTCGAGGACCATTATGGTGGCTCCACTATGGCTGTGGTTAGTCATTTTCATTATATGTACAAAAAACATTATAAATAGCATAATGAAATGAGCAGTAATCACCCATTTCACTACGATCCTGGTGTGTAACGACCTGCCTCGTCGCTACGATATCACTACTCTAAAGATGTAATTTTCAAATGTTAAATAAAAACTCTATTAGTTTGATTATGAAAATGAAGGTAAATTTCTTGTCATGATACACTCATTAAAAATGCACAAATACGTAAACAAATACATATGCATATATATATATATATATATATATATATTAAACCATTACATATTAGTCACATGTGTTAAGACTTTTCGGCAAGCGTACTGATTTGTTATTGTAAGTTACAAAATTTATAAGATCGTCTCCATAGGGATTTGAGCTTACTCAGTTAATCCAAATAGAATTAAACAGTTCACTAGTTATGTACAAGTAGGTTGAGCAGAATTTCATTTGTTTGAAAAAGTAACATAAAATTACTAAACTTAGAAAAATGAAATATATTTATGAGAAAGTGGGATTGGATTTCATCATTCTTATCCTTTTATATCCAATTAATATTATCAAGCATAAATCATCGCCTTATCTTTGTTGATGCACACTATTTTACCCTGAATCGATCCCTCGCATTCGAGTTCTAAGGATATTTACCGAATATCGATTCCTCGTATATGAAGTAAATATCCCAGCATTAAGAATTATAATTGCGTGTTTAATGCAATTAGAGCGTTATGCCCTATTCCTAGCAACGTAACATAATGAGTAAAATCATTCGGTTCAAACCCTAAGATTACTTTCCAGTTTCACTTAGAATTAAGTTCATGAAACTAGTGATCAAGTAGAATCAAGCATTAAGGACAGAATGAAATTACTAACAAGGAATAGAAATG
Source organism: Glycine tomentella (assembly GCA_007407185.1). NCBI lineage: Eukaryota > Viridiplantae > Streptophyta > Magnoliopsida > Fabales > Fabaceae > Glycine > Glycine tomentella. Next base: position 1,111,548 of record PYAF01006003.1, on the reverse strand, counting down.
ATTAATGCGTAAATAAATATTAAAAGAGAGACATAAGGATAAGAAGATTACATCCAATCCTCAGAGAAGTTAGCTACTTATAGTGGAGAGAACCTCCTCAAGAGAAGAATTGATGAAGAAATCTGTCATCGCTTTTTTCCGGTAGAGTCTCCACACTAATCCTCACTTCTCTCACTTTCCTAACCTACCTAATACTAATATTTAAGTCCCTAAGCTTCAAGACCAAGCCTAGGAAGCAAGAATGAAGCCAAAAACATTTTTTCCTCTCCAATTTCGTGGCCTATTTATAGGAATCCATCACCTGCCAGCTTTACTTGCCCAGGCCACCATTTTCTTCATGTTTTGCTCGCTTGGGCCAGCTTAACTTATCTTCTTGGAACTTGTGCTCGCCCAGGCCACCATTTTAGCCTGTGGGAGCTCGCCTAGGCGAGCTAAAGTCTTCAGCATGAAGTAATCTTTGGGCTTTGATGGATTTTGGGCCTGGATTGCTTGTAACACCTCCCATGTTTGCTATGTAAGCCCTCCTTGCTTGCTTTGCTTATTCGGAAGCCTTAGAAATCCACAGAATCTATCAAAATACAAAATATGATTGGTTTAATCTTCCAAAACAACATTTATTTAAGTATTAAGCATATTTTAACTAGGTTTAGGCAAGTTTATAAGCAAAGTTAAATGGAATCAAAAGATAAGGGCCATCATTTGAAACATAAATTTAATTGAAATATGACACTTATCAACATGTCAGAACATGATTATGTTTTTACATATATCTAAGCTTGAGATTACATGCCCGATCAAAGAGAAACAAGGAACCAACTAAGAAATATTTGATAACAAAATACAACTCTCTCCCAAAATAAATTCCAATGTTATCACGTTGGCTTGACGGCTCCAACATACGGATTTCCCTCCAACATCACCTACTGCTGCTCATCTGCTCCCACAAATGAAGGTTCACGATCATCACAGGTACCAACCACACAGTTCAAAATTGCAAGGTGAGTTTCTTATACAAGATCAACAAGCACCAAATGACAATGATTAGCAAGAAAACAACAATAATAACCACAATCATTCTTATTAATCAATCAGTTTAGCATACTAGTCATTAACTACAATTCAAATCAATTATACTCAGAACGATGCATGCACCTGACTCAACTCTCAAATGAATGTGGTATCATTCATCAAGAAATAGCCTAAGCGTGCCCACATGACACTTTCACTTAGAAAAATGATGCAGTAGCTGGTCGAGGTCACCCTGTCGTGCACAAGCCATTCCCCTCGTGGTGATCAGCCAGAGTCACATGGGAGTTCAAAACCGAGTGACATGTCCCCAAGTACCCGCATTTTTATCCTTAGAAAAACCATAGGTACTTACTGCCACCATTTATACTATTTCCATGCAATAGAAACATGAGTACCATCAATGCACTGACCGTGGATAGTTAAAAATTCTAAGCAATCCCTTTCCCTCTCCAAGGATGCTTAAAATTCTTAAACCAATCATCTTCCCTCCCAAGGATATCCAACAAGTCACTGCACCCCCTGTACATACACAACATAAATCCATCACAAAAACATCGTCAACATCAACATCATCTCTCATCAATATCATCATCAACATCATCTCATCTCAATGTCATCATCAATATCAACATCATCTCATATCAATATTATCATCAACATCACAAGCAGTCACATTCCACATATTTACATATAACATATGTATGAGATTCACATTCCCCAGGTCTTCAGACAACACAAATCTCATACATTCACAATCCATAATAACACGAGACTGATATTTTAGGAAAATTCTAAATTAAAGAGGAGAACTATAATATAAAAAATAAACTCATGCCCATTTAAAATTTAATAAATAAGTAATAGGAGAATAGATTTATAAGTTTTGGACAGAGTCTCCTCTATAATTAATACTTTTCCCAAAAAATCTAATCATTACAGCAACAACATCATTCACAATTTCATTTATCAATAACAAATATATCGCTTCCTATTAGTTTAAAACACAGTTTTTCTTGAAAACCAACACACAACAAGGACAAGCATACATCTCCATAATTGGGTTCCCTGACCCAACTATGGTATCAAAAGCTATAAACAAACAATAAACTCTTCTCACCTATCTATATCTCTTTGTTAGCTCATTGCAGCGTCGTTTTGAGATCTCTCAAGTTCACGTACTTTGGTCCAAACGCAGAGCTCTATATACAAACTCGAAGATAATTTAGTATAGATTTCAAAGACAAGGTTAACATTAACATTCAGGGTCAAATACCCACTCAAATTTAAAAGGGGCTAAAATGGTGTTTTGAGAGTCCACATCAAAAATACGTCATTTTTAAATTCCAATCACACCAATGTGGACAGGGCTCAACAAAGGTCACAAAAATGACATCAATATTTTAAAAAGATAACTTTTACAACATCTCATTTTCAAAGGTTTTTCAAAGGAAGTGTAAAAATATCCAATAACAGTACCCAAATCACAAGAGATACTAAGAGAGGCTTAAACTAACTAGGAGAAGACAAAGAAATCATGGTTACCTGGAAGAAACCATGAAAGGAGGATTGGAGGCTCCATTCTCTAACGAATCCTCGAGTTAAGTTTTGAAGATTCCGCTCCGATTAAAGTGTTTCTCTCCATGCGGTGGTCCGATGACAAGCAACGGCGGCTCATGGCGGTTACCGGTGGTTGTGAGTGGGGGAAGAGAAGGGTTATGGATTTGGGTGAGGTTTTAGAGAGAGGGAGGGGGTGAAAAACTCATTTTGGTGCTGGTGGACGTATTTATAAGCTGCAGATCTCACTTAGCAAGCTCTACTCTCTCAAGGAAATTTTCTCTCTGTATGGAATTGCGCTAAGAGATCTAGTAAAATGTTGTTATTTTGCAAATCCAAATGGTCAAACCTTGAATAGTTGTGTTTGGAACCTACGTTCAAAATTTTAAGGCGATCCAACAGTTAACGAGTCCAAGATCATAGTTTTACCAAAATAGGTTTTGGGTTAACCTTGAAATCACACATTTCAAACATAGATCAAACAAACTTCACATAGCCTAACATCCACACCAAGCAATTGCACAAGGATAATTTACACAACACTTTAACTAATCTAAACTAATCAAATAATCAAATAACACAAAAATACGTCAAACATATATTTTAAGTTATCGAAATTTCAGGGTGTTACATGGTGCTCTCTTGTTTTTCTTTTCCACTTGTCACTATGACCATAGTCAATCTTACTATGACAATGGTGCTTTCTTCATGCACTACACTTAGCACTACAATCATAGTATTTCCAGTACGACCGTGGTTCCCTTCATATACTTCTTCTACCTTTTGGCACCACAACCATAATCACCTTTTTACAGTCATGGGGAATCAAGTATGTCAGGTGTAGGTACCTCATGTGCTCAGCGCAACTGCTCACGTACCTTCCGTACTCAGCTGCTAGCTCTCTAGCCTTCGGTTCCATAACCACCACCGCTACATCCACAGACAGAGCTGGAGCATTATGACACACTAGTACCTCCGACCTTTATGGAGCGGTACCCTATTCTTAACACCCAGTATCGACTCTCGGAGACCCACTACTTTGAGGATTGAATTCTACGGGAGCTTGATCTCTACGATAGAGTCTATGCATACTTGATGGCCATCGATTGGCAGAGGGGCACCTCCATCTCAAATCATATTTTCTAAGACATTACAATAGAGTTCATTTCCACTTTCCAGGAGTGAGACCCATCCAACGAAGATGTAGACTCAGAGGCGGAGCATAAAGAAGAAGACTAGTTGGAGCCTTTTGCCAAGCGCATGGTTTCATTCTTTCTGCTTGGTCGGACCCAACATATGAGTCTATCTTACTTTAATGTTTTGTTGGGGTTCGAGACCGTCGAGTGGATTCAAACCGAGGTTATCATATAGCTTTACTAAAGTATCTGAAGCACTGATATCAGGAGGTGTCGTTCTTCAGAGAGATCACAGGGTCTCCATGCTTTGCACCTAGTGCTTCCAAAGCCATCTTTTTTCATGATCCAACATTGTTGGTCGTCCACAAGTGCCTCACAGGGAGCCTTCATTGGAAGAAGGAGAGCACAAAGGCATTCACCTCTAAGGACTTGTTCCCTATTTGGTGTATATGTTGCAGGCTGTGATGCAATGCAAGTATTCAGTTCATCTGCCACTGTCAGAGAATCAAAGTCCGTCTTATGCTGACCATACCGGGTAACTTTTTGTCGGCTCCTTTGTCACGAGGATAGCCACTCTCAATTTGGCTTTGATCGTTCATTAGTTGTAGGTGATGTTCTTGTGAAGCCCATTGATCGCTACACCCTCATTCAAATGAAGATTATTAAAAGAAAAGGTAACACTTATTCCTTGACACAACATTTTCCACCGTTGCCAGGACGGGAAAGGTATCATTGCTCGCTCTACTTTTAGCTCTTTGTTATATATGTGATCTATTGCATTGTTTTAGTTCTATCACTGTGAAAATTTCTTGGGTTTAGAATTTTCTGTTTTCAGTTATTCCCTTGTTAAAAATAAATAAATAAAAAATATATTGTGTGTATTTGGATAAATGGAGTTTTCTTCAAAAGGAAACATTAACAGGCATAATTGTGAACTGTTTCTTAGAGCTACCTTCAGATATATGAGTTTGGGCATTGATTCTCTTTGTGTGTGTGAATTGTTCTATTCACTGTTTTGATATGCATATCTTTGGACAAGTTCTGAATTTTATGAAAAAATGAGACATTGATAGGCTTTCTTGAGACTTTTGAATTTTTGGATAAGTTTTCCCCTAGTTGACCACTTTAAGCATGAATGATTATTTCTTTTTAGTCTTATAAACTATATTGTATAAACTGTTGATGTGAGGAAAAATGGAAGAACTAATATACATTGCAGGTTGTGTCAATGAGTAAATCCCAACTCTTTCCCTCGAGTGAAATTAAAAAAAAGGTTGATATAAAAAAATATCCCAAAAAGAAAATAAAAGAGATAAGGAAAAAGGGATCAAAATCATAGGTTGAAAGAAATGTGCAAAAATAGGTAAAGTTTCCCTATTTTTTGAGTGTTTTCATATGATTGAGTAGAACCCTACGTTAGCTTGTTTATTCAGTACCTACTTTACATTACATGCCTAGCCCCATTACAACCTAGTATGTCTCACTTGTTCTAAATATTTGAGATTTATCTAAGTTGAGTTGATTGATCTACAATGTGATGAACTTGTTCATTGAATTGTGATCTTGAGTGTGACTTTCTATTTGTATAACACAGAGAGATGGTGAGTAGAGAGAAATTGAAGCTCTTTAGTAATGTTTGCATGATGATTATAAGCCTAACAAATTCCTGAGTTAATTTCTAATGCCCTAATATGTGAGTTTTACTTTTGAATAAATGGAGATTTCTAATACATGAATTTTGACTTAGGAAAATTGTTTTGATTAAAGAACTGGAACACTTGCTTGAGGACAAGCAATGCTCAAGTGTGGGAAAGTTGATAAACCACTTTTTGAGTGATATTTTATGTGAGTTTTTTTGTCATTTTCAGCATTTTGTTGGCATAACTCACATTTGGATGCTAGTTTTGTCTTATAGAAGTACAGTCGATGAATTGAGTGAAAAAGTTGGAATTTGCATTTTTTTCTGAAGATTTGAAGACTCTGTCACTTAACGATGGTTGTGGTACACTCAGCGCATCCATCGTAATATGGTGACTCTCCTTCTAAACAACACCAACTTTTCGACGATGGCCATTGTGAATTCACTACAATCGTAGTCTGCACCATGATGGTCATAGTCATTAAACAACGTCTTAGAGCTTCAGCGTCACAGTTTCTGACAACAATCATGGTGGATTTTAGCACGATCATAGTGCACCTAATGAGAGTAATTATTATTAGGAAGCTATAAATAGGATCCTGGTGTCTGTAACTAGGAATGTTTTACATATTTTACGAATTAGAGAACACTTTTGATGGTCGTTAAGTGTGGGTAATACTGTGAGGGCGAATTGTGATCATCGTTCTTTCCTTATTGGTATGTGTTGCGTCAAATAGTTGATGCGTAACTCACGGCAAGTGCACCAATCGTTCAAGTAATAAAAATGATAAGTAAAGATCGTTCCCACGAGGATTGAGATATTAAATTCAATGTAATTTAATTTTCTTAATTATTGGAATAGAAAATGATAATATAGATGAATTTTGGTTGGAAATTGGTTTAATAATTGTAAATAAGATTAAGGATAAAACGATGTAAATTGAATAATTCAGCAAGATTTAGAAGTAATTATGGTAAAGCACATTCCCCGAAGTTCTCTATATGTAATTGAATTGATAAATTAACTCCAATTAATATAATTACTCAGACATACGCTTCTCAAATATAGTTAAACCCTGATTCCTCGGTCATTTAACCCTTTAATCTAGACCAAGAACCTTCCCTTTAGATTAAGCATGAAGTTAACATATTAATTATCTGCAGTCCTTTATTCCTATCTCTAGGTAATATCGCAACCGTTACTCTATTGCTTTCAGAAACTATAATTCCAATATTCTTATTGTGAATTATAACCCTATTTAATCTAATAGAGTGATCAATTCTAATTAGATTTAATCAATGCAAAACACAATAAAGGAAAGCAATTATAATAAACTTTATTAACAATCAATTCAAATGACACAGAGTTCACATAGGATCCTGGCTAAACCATAATTACAGAGAGGAATTAGCCACACATAATTATGTCTAGCTTAATATAATGATAAAAGAGATGAGAAAGAATACAAAGAATGAAGAGTAATCAAACCCCTTAATCTTGGCTTTCTTCTTGATCTTCTTCTAATGCCTCCTTTGATGTTTTTGCCTCTTTTATTGATGTTATCACTCTGTTTCTAGCTACCTTTCCATCCTAATAAAGTGATATTTATACCCAGATTCTAAAACCCTAAAAGCCCATGAGTTTTATCTCATTTAAAAGCAAATCCATGCGCGGACTTTGGCGCGACTCGCGTGGGACTCCAGTGCTGCTGGCGCGGTTAGCGTCATTCTCGTGCGACTGGCGTGGGACTCCAGTATTACTTGGCTCTTTATTTTGCTTCTTTTTCTTCTATTTCTTGCTCCTGAACATTAAAATAACAATAATTAATAATAAAACCCAAAAGTAATGAGTTTTAGACTTATTCTAGCATTTATTTAATATTTCCTACTTATTTTCCTAATAAAACTAGCCTAAAAACTATATATGCTTGCACCATATCAAATAATTCCCAGATTTAGATGTTGTTGTCCTCAGCAATAAAGCAAAACTTAATTGTATTGGAAATCATATTCAATGATCAAGCATATCATCACATAAACAATTCCTAGAACTACTTAGTAACATGCAATTGAATTCCTTATGAAAAATTCAAGAATACTTATCAAGTCAATCAATTATAAAAATATAACTTGGATACCCCTGACCAAGAGATATAAATCACTCATCACTCAAGATTTTTGGGTAATAGCATCTCTCAATTCCTCCAAAGCTATAATACTACCATAAGCTTGATTATATTCTCAAGTTCCTGAAAATAAGAAACATGAATATATGCATAGTCAATCAAAAGGTCTTTTAAAGGTTGTAACATGGTCAGGCTTAAAGGTAAGAATAATATGGATAATGGTTAAATTTGAGATTGGATTCCATTAGAATTAGTCAAACTCTACTTAATCATTCTGTTGCTCTTATTCTCATGTCCACCTCGTACCTCTGGTTTCCTTCTTTGATTTCCCTTTATTTTTGGATTTTTTTAAAGGAATACATACTAAGGGAATACATTTTAGATCTACTAGCTGGTATTTCAGACATTTTATTTCCAACTGAACTACTTTCAAAAAGTTCTAGATCTCATTCCATTGGTACTTAAAATTAAACCCAAATTTGTCTTCTTGGGTAACTTCTTTCTTCTCTTTCCTATGGACATTCATCTTTTATCCTCCATAACTTTGACCTAATTCTCCTTTCCTCCAATCTCATCAAGGTAGTCAAGGATAAAAAGGTTTCAATTGTCAGGTGAATGAATAGAAAAGGCCTAGGCTCAAAGTGGCTAACAAGGGATATCTTTAAGGTTCAAGTAATTTGGCCCTGGCTTAAAAGAAAGAATGTGCCTTTATCATATCAACCATGCAAATATCATAGAGAAATAAATCAAATTCTAGAGTATTATTCACAGTGAGGTCACTCTGAAAGAAAATATACTGTATAGGCTCAATCCTCACAGCTATGGTATCAAGTTAATATTCCATTGATTTCCTATGAAGCATCCTATTCTTTTTGATAATGTACTTCAATCACAAAAACTAACATAGCTCTCAATCATGTCATATGTAATTCTATACTCTAACTATCTCATTCAAATTCCAACACAATCATGAATATACATTCAATCCAACTTTATCACTGCATTAGCAATTCATCATCTGAAAACTATTCACAGCTCTAGCATTTGTTCATCTAAATCCTAAATTCTGTTAGACATCATTTGCTATTCAATTATGAAATTTTCAAAAATAATGCAGCTATGTGTTCCCTATTCCCAGATTTAAAACATTGTTGCCCCCAGCAATTAAATAAAATTTTCATAAACAAGGAAAACACATAACTGCATTCTTAAAAAAAAAAAAAAACATTTTTGCAATATAACATCCATCTAAACAGAATTATTCATTTAAACTAAAATTTAACCCATTCACACATGTCCAAATTATAAATTATTAACTTCAAACCAAATTGTTCAACATGCACTGAAATTTAAACATCAACAACAAATTAAATTTTGTCCATTAATCCTGTAAATGTCTCTCCTAATCCTCCATAGTATCATCAGTAGTAGCTGAAGGCTGTGAAGGTCCAGGAGAGACTCCGGCTGATGCTGCACCATGTGGTTGGTAAGGGGTGAATTGAACTGAAAAGTGTCTGCACAAATTCTTCACCATCTGATTCTGTGCTCCAATCTGGACTGGATCTGCAGGTAACTGGGAGAATCTTCATAAACTAATTCATGGCTTGGGTCTCTAACAGCAGTAGAAGATGATGCTCGTGGTGGCGGTGCTGGTCCTTGGACTTCAGGTTGAGGAATGTCCGCACGGGGACTCCTCTCAGCAATCTGTTCAGGTGTTAACCTAGAAGCCCTGATCAATTGTTCCTGCCACTGAGTCTCTATCGCAGCCAAGTATGTCTTGTGTGTCATAACGGATGCAATTTTAACATCCATAGGTTCATCATCAGGAATCTCCAAACCTTCTTTTCTACAAAGGTGAGATATTAGTGAAGAATGAGCAAGGAGGGACTTACTGCTACTATCATGTATCATATGCAATATCTATCAGACAGGATACTTGCAATGTCTAAGTTATCATCTCCTAGCAGCACATGCAGAAGAATGGCCCTCTCAACATTCACATCGGTGAGATTTGTCGATGGAATAACCGTGTGATTGTTGAACTGATGCCAAAATTCTGCTTCCCCAGTCAAATCTTGCTTCTTCAACTTTTCCAGCACATAATCCATTCCAGATTTTGGCTTCCATGCAGTATACAACCCTGTAATGTTTCTCCTAATTTCATCTGCTATTTGAGGCATATTGTCCTTGTAAACATTCCTACTAGAGATAGGCTGCATCTTATAAAAAGTGTTAATGAAAGCACAAGACTGGAAAGGATAATAAGCAGTGTCTAAAAACTCCTCAATGGTGTTAGAGTTAAATGGGACTTCAATGCCTCTGACCCAACTGACTTTATGCCTTTCAACTGTTTCTCTGTTAACATTGGCTAAAAATTCTTTTAGAATAGCACTTGAACTTGGTTCAGCAAAACTGACCAATGTCTTCCAGTCCCTTCTGTTAATTACATCCAAAATCGGGGAACCTTCAGGAAAATCTTCCCAATCTATTCTCTTCTCCAGGATAATCTTCTTTGGAGCGTACCAGTTTTCATACCGTTGTTGGCACTCTATAGTTCTGAATTTGTCCTCATCAAAATCAGTTGTTCTTGCTCTTTTAGTACCCGATGTAGCACCCTTCTTCTTGTTTCCTTGATTCACTTGTTTTCCCTAAAACTCAGAAAATTTTTCCACAACATATAGATATCATGAATTCCCAGATTTATTCGCAAGCATATTCCTAATATTTCATAGTTCAGGATAATAACAAAATTTTGCATCATATAGAATTAACATGTATAACTTTAACAAGCATTAATCTCCAAATAAATCCTTCCTAGCAATTTCCAGAATTATTTGGTTCTATATGAATCAATAATAAATTTAGAAGGGATACTAAACATCCTCTTATTCTTGCAATTTGGAAATAAAATCCTTGATTGGATAATACAATCTTATATAACTACCATTCCCAGATTTTATTTCCCAATATAATCTTAACTTGCTCTCACAAATTTATCCAATTTGATTTAGATATAAATAGCATTTTAACCATTCAATTCACAATGATCTTAATTCCAACATACTTATCATGCTAACCAAAGTCATTCATTTATAGATTAGATCACAAATCAAGAATTACAGCATTCCAAATCAATTCCCACAATTTCAAAACAGGCAAAAGAATTCAGAGTTTTGCAGTTGGCGCGATTGGCGCCAGGTTCACGCGATTCGCGTGAACTCACAGAACCAATGGCGCGAGTAGCGCGGGTTTCCGCGCGGGTCGTGCAGGTTGCAGAACGTGCATATTGCTGAACATGAACTGCATCTTCCTTATTTCCTCTATCAATCCACACCAACTTTAATCGTAACCATATGCTTTTCTAAACTACCCTAAAGAATAGAAAATATACAGATTAAAGACTAGAAGCATACCTTATCCTTTGCCATTGAAGAATCTAGAACTTGAAGACTCAAGAATTGCTTCTAAATTGCAGAATGAATTTCACCAAACAAGCAATATGGGATTCTTCAGTTATATGTAAACGAAATGCAATAGGGATAGGGGGTTAATGCTTTGTATTTATAGACTTTAGAATGAACAGAAGTTATTGGTGGTTTATGGCAGTTTTTATGGCTTGGTAACGTTTGGGAGGAAAGTGAATGGTTGTGGTTGCTGAGGGAAGTTAGAAAGGTTCCAAATTAGGGTTTCAAAATTTTAAATTTTAAAAACCACCCTCGTTACCTCACGCGGCTCGTGCCACTTCTCACGCGAGTCGCGTCAATGTCCAGAATGCATGGCACGAGTGGCGCCGGATTTACGCGATCCACGTGAACTTCTTTTTTTTTTTGAAAAGTAATTATAATGGGATGAAAACACTTAAAGCAAATTTAAAATATGCATACTTCAACAATGAAAACTGTAAACTTCAAATTAAATTATGCTAACTACTAATTAAATCAATTATCGAAACACATAGGGAAACATAAAACCCTTGGATTGCCTTCCAAGTAGCGCTTGTTTAACGTCACGAGCCTGACACCGACTCCTTTAATTTTCAGGGGAATCAAGTGGTATGGAAATAGTATTCCTATCCACTTCCCCTCCATGATAAAATTTCAACCAATATCCATTTACTTTAAAAGAGTTATCAGAATTTTGTGGGGCTATTTCAATTGTCCCATATGGAAAAACTTTTTTTACAATAAAGGGGCCAGACCAACGGGATTTGAGTTTACCTGGAAATAATCTCAGTTGAGAATTGTAAAGTAATACCTGTTGTCCTGGTGTAAACTCCTTTGGATGAATCTTCTTGTCATGCCATTTCTTAGTCTTTTCCTGACAAAGCCTGGCATTCTCATAAGCGTTTAACCTGAACTCGTCAAGCTCATTTAATTGTAATAATCTTTTCTCATTTGCTTTAGACAGTTCAAAATTAAGAAACTTAGTAGCCCATATTGCTTTATGTTCTAATTCCACAGGAAGATGACAAGACTTACCATATAAAAGCTGAAAGGGTGACATACCTATCGGGGTTTTGAATGCTGTTCTGTATGCCCATAATGCGTCATCTAGCTTTTTTGCCCAGTCTTTCCTTGAACTTCCAATAGTCTTCTCCAAAATTCTTTTCAGTTCTCTATTGGAAATTTCAACCTGTCCACTCGTTTGAGGATGATAAAGAGTAGCCACTTTATGAGTGACCCCATATTTAGCAAGCAAACTAGAGAACTGTTTGTTGCAAAAATGAGTACCCCCATCACTTATGATTGCTCTCGGTACTCCAAATCTAGTAAAAATATGTTTCCGTAAAACTGACACAACCACTTTTGCATCTTTAGTAGGCAAAGCAACCGCTTCCACCCATTTGGAGACATAATCTACTGCTACTAAAATGTATTGGTTGGAATATAACTTAGGGAAAGGTCCCATGAAGTTAATTCCCCAAACATCAAAGATTTCCACCTCCAGTATATTGTTAAGGGGCATCTCATCCTTCCGCGAGATATTACCAGTTCTCTGGCATTTGTCACATTTTTTCACGTAATCGCGGGCATCCTTGAAAAGTGTTGGCCAATAATACCCACACTGCAATACCTTTTGGGCTATTCGATTACTTCCAAAATGACCTCCATAATCCGAAGAATGACAATGCCAAAGAATCTTTGGCCATTCGGCTTCAGCTACATACCTGCGAATAACACCATCTATACATCTATAATATAGACAAGGGTTGTCCCATAAATACCTTTGTGCGTCATGAAAGAATCTCTTCTTCTGCTGCCAAGTAAGACCTTCAGGAAGAAAACCTGAAGCTTTAAAATTAGCCATGTCAGCAAACCAAGGACCGTTTTCAGTTACCATCATAACTTTCTCATCAGGGAACGATTCATTGATGACTATTTCCGGTCCATCCTGTAACTTATTCTCTTGAATCCTTGATAGATGGTCAGCTACTTTGTTTTCTACTCCCATCTTGTCCTTGATCTCCAGATCGAATTCCTGAAACAACAGCATCCAACGCAATAACCGTGGCTTTGCGTCCTGCTTATTCATTAAGTACTTAATAGCAGCATGGTCAGTGTAAACAATCACTTTAGAACCAATTAAATAAGATCTAAATTTGTCTAATGTATATACTACAGCTAGAATTTCTTTTTCAGTAGTGGCATAATTGATTTGTGCCTCATTTAAAATTTTACTAGCATAATATATTTCATGTAACCGTTTATCTTTCCTTTGTCCTAAAACAGCACCTATTGCATAAGCACTAACATCACACATTAATTCAAATGGTAAATTCCAATCAGGTGCAATCAAAATAGATGCAGTGGTAAGTTTCTTTTTCAGCACATTAAATGCATCAAGACAATTTTTATCAAAACAAAAATCCACTCCCTTTTCTGTTAACTGACTAAGAGGTTGTACAATTTTAGAAAAATCTTTTATGAACCTCCTATAAAACCCTGCATGGCCTAGAAAACTATGCACACCACTAACATTAATAGGGGGAGGTAATTTTTCAATTAACAACTTAGCTCTATCTACCTCTATCCCTTTATTGGAAATCTTATAACCTAAAACAATACCCTCTTGAACCATGAAATGACATTTTTCCCAATTTAGCACTAAGTTCGTTTCTTGACATCTTTTTAAAACCTTAGCTAAATTAGCCAAACATGACTCAAAACAAGAACCGAACACAGAAAAATCATCCATGAATACTTCCAAACCTTTCTCAACCATATCAGAAAATATAGAAAGCATGCACCTTTGAAATGTCGCTGGTGCATTGCAAAGGCCAAATGGCATTCTTCTGTACGCGAATACTACAAAAGGGCACGTAAATGCTGTCTTCTCCTGATCCTCGGGTGCCACCGAAATCTGGTTGTAACCAGAGTATCTGATGCAATCCTCAAACCAAGTCAAGATGAGGAAGGCTTGGAACTACACATGGAAGAACTTCCTTTGGTGATTAAAGGACCAATGACAAGGGCTAGGGCTCAAATACTTCAAGATCATATTCAGTCCAAGATGAATCTCTTGAAAACCAATGAAGAAGGCTATAAAATGATGAATTTGTTTGTTGTAATCGATTACCAA
>PYAF01006003.1:1055438-1087388 GCA_007407185.1 Glycine tomentella | reverse complement strand
AGATCATCTTTGTAATCCTACTTTCATAGTAGACGTCTTTCTGGACAAGTGTCCCGTGGTTTTACTCTTCACATTGAGGAGGTTTTCCACGTTAAAATTGTTTTGTGTTCTCTGGGTGATATTTTTCTGCCTCTATATTTTCCCATCTCCTCACAGATTTACTTCGCTTCCGCAAATAGATAGGGTTACCGACCCAACATATGGCTCGGTCACTCATTGGTGCTTGTCATGCTGGTTTCACCAATGGTCTTGATGATCTGGCTCTGGACATTCCAAATGCCAAGGAGAAATTTGGCTTCTATGTAGAAATTTGACTCTGTGCATTTTGGAACTTTCCAGTATGCATAGCCTCTAGTACAGATGTTCGCCTTGTTTCATTGGAATTTTCCTTTTTTCTTCTTTAACTTTTCACGATAGGATCTGTATGTTCTCTTATGTTGGGTTTTCCTTTTAATGTTCTTGGTCAGTGTGTATTTTTTTCTCCTGTATTTCTATCTTCAGTTGAATTAAACTTCTGGTGTTGTGCATGCTTGGGTGAGGGCAGTGCTAAGAATGGTTATCCCCTAGGGTAGTTTTGGGAGTTTTCACATCTGAAGTCTGAACCCACTAGGAGTAGACTAGGCTTGGTTATTGTATTTATGTTTATTAGTGTTGTGCAATGCCTACATGTTAATAAGATTTATATCTAATAATTCGTATATTATCTATTTATCTTACAGTTAACATTTTTATTGTGCCATATTTGAACAGGCTCGTGAGGCTGCTATGGCTGTAGGACCCTTTTTCCAAGTATGTTTCCTTGAAGCGCTATGTTTCATGAAGCACAAAGACAAACAATAAATTTGTGTTTTTCAGTTCATTGTGAATTACTTAATATGCACTTCATGTTTTATTCTTTCAAGCATTTACCTTTAATAAGTTGTCGTACTCCTAGTCTTTCAATAAGGGGACATTTATAAGTTTTAAATGCTTCATATAAAATTAAGCATATGTCTGGACATGGACTTGATTGCTACTGACTTGATATAGATATGAAGTTCATGTTCAAGTTAAATACACTGCTTGTATACAAAGACAGTTTTAAGCCAAAACCGTCTTTGTATGTAAACATACAAAGACGGTTTTGACTTAAAATCATCTTTGTTTATATGTAAAAAAAAAAAAAAAGATAAACAAAGACGGTTTTAAGCCAAAATCATTTTTATTTATCTTTATTTTTTTAACATATAAACAAAGACAATTTTGACTTAAAACCGTCTTTGTTTATCTTTTTTTTTTTAACATATAAACAAAGACGATTTTAAGCCAAAATCGTTTTTATATGTTTATATACAAAGACGATTTTGGCTTAAAACTGTTTTTGTTTATCTTTATTTTTTTTTTTACAGATAAACAAAGACGACTTTAAGCCAAAACCGTCTTTCTATATACATATAAAGACGGTTTTGACTTTAAAATCATCTTTGTTTATATGTGGAAAAAAAAGCAGTAGGGATCAACAATAACGGTTTTAAGGCGAAAATCGTCTTTGTATGTTTAGATACAAAGACAATTTTGACTTTAAAACCGTCTTCGTAGGTGTTTCAAAAAAAAAAATATCAACAAAGATGGTTTTTCGAACCATCGTCGAATGTCATGCTTTTCGATGACACATGCAATAGAACTGTCGTTGATTGGATCCCTTGTAGTAGTGACTATCAAGATCTTTCCTTCAAGACTTTGTCTACATACATACACGTATGCATACGCACACAGGGACACAAAAAGACACACACATATATAATTAAAAAGTCATTAAAATTATAATAATATAAGAAAGCATAGCATGAATTATTACACTAGTAATGTTAAGAAGAGATATTGATTGTAAACTTGTTCTCAATGAATTGTTATGAAATTAATATAAAAGGAATGTTAAGTAATAAAATCATTTAATTGATTGCACAATTTTATGAACAAACCCTAATTTGAGAGAACAAATGCACAATGATGAGATAAAGAAAGAGATGAACCTACAACCGAGAGAGATAAAAGGTTGTGACGAGCATAGCAAGTCTCAATACAACAACTACTGGGCGAGAGTGCAACTGTGTACCAAACCATAGAGGTTGAGTGCGAGGAGATAGAGGTCGAGTGCGTATTACGACGTGAAGCGATAGTGATTTTTTCAAATATTTGACAATCCTTTTTTTTTTTTTTCCCCTTTTAAGTGTTAAGAATTTCCCTTTAAAAAAATATGAAATATAAATTGAATAAAAAAAGCCACGTGAGGGGGTCTGTTACTGTTTGGGTGTTCAAGTATCGTAACTGATATGATTAATGGATGGACTAACTTTATTGACATCCCTACTCTCGAGTCACACTGCTTATACACATGAATTTTCTCTAGATAACTTGTGTAAATGATACTTGACAGTTTTCCATTTCTTTAAAATCTAAAAGAGGTTCATACTTGCACCTAATGACAGACCAATGGTCCTCAACCATCTTCAAATTTCAATGACCTAGGCTCTCTTTGTAATTTGTACTTGAGATTCTCTTTAGTCTTCACCTACTAGTCCCCCTTAAAAATTAGACTTATGTTACAGTTTGCTAGCGGAACTTTCAGATTTAAAATTAAAAAAAGATTTTTACTTTGGTTCCAAGCTTTTCATTATTAAACTTGTAATGTACGAACAAGTTGATCTTCATTGATTCAGTGACTGCTAAATACTATAAAACTATTAATTACGTTTCACACAAATGCAAATGTTTGCACTGGTGAATTAAGCTGATTAAACTTAAACACAACCCACATACTATTATTACAAATAAAATCATTTGTATGAAACATGAATGATAAAACTGTATATCTTACATATTTCTATGATAGAATTTCTTAATTTTTCTCCAACAAAAGCAAAATAACAAGATGACCAAAAGTCCAACCCTATCGACATTCTATGTATAACATTTCCAAATTGATTAAAAGAAATTTCACATGACCACTCATTCAACTATTATTTCAACATAGACAATGAAATCCATGCCCAAACTTCATAAATCATGGACCAAAACTAGTTAAGAAGAGAGGAAATCAACAATCCAACAATGAGCACAAGATAGATGAGATACTGTGAGGCCGAAGATGAATTAGATGAAGAAGAAGAAGATGATGATGCAGGGGAAGAGGTCTCAGAGCCAGACACTGTTGTGATCTTCACCTTCATGCCTTGATCACAATGGCCCATTGTACCACATGCAAAGTAACGTGTGCCAGGCTTGTTCAGTTTCACTACATCATTGCCACTGCTCATTGAGTTCACTGCATTGCCAAGATCACAACTCTTGTACTCACTCTCACTACCTAGTTCAACCACACTATGCAAAGAAGAGTACTTGAAAACTGCCACAAGAAAAAAGGATAAACACATAATATTGTTAAGCAAAGTAAATACAATTTTGAAGGGGGAAAATATTCCAGTTCATTTATGTTGTTAAATTAGAGTTTAATTTTTATGAACTGAGAGTAAAAATTAGAAATCATTGTGAATATGACTTGTAAAGTGGTTATTTTAAAAGTCAATAATCTTATCATACATGCTAATTTATAATTGAGTGCAATTTTATAGTTTGTGCATTTAAATTAAATCCTTTAAAATTATGGGCAAGAAACATACCAAGTTGATCGCCAACCTTTAATGTTTGGCCTGAAACCCAAGAATTGAAGTCTGTGGATTCATCCCAACCTTGGCTTCCACCAACTACATGTTGTTCTGCCATGGTCTCCTTTGTGATCAAAGCAACAACCAATGCCAAGAAAATTGTGTTCTTGCGCCTCATCTCTCTCTCTCTCTCTCTCTCTCTCGGTCTCTGCTTTTTTGAATTATCTTCTTGGTTATGTTTGAGCATTGTTATAGTTCCCTGCTATTTATACCTACAATCAGTGAACATCTATGTCCCACCATTAACAACTTAGCATGTGATAATATGTTATTTAATTTGTTATCTTATGTATGTGAAAATAATATTAAATATTCTAAGCTGTTTTTGTACAATAATATGTTAGAACATATAAAGAATGCTTTCTTCGAAGTTCTAATTGGCTCAACATAGCTTGACCATCTTTTGGTCTCCGGGGCAAAACAAATAGTGCACTTTTGTGTAGTATCTTCCAGTGTTTGCATTGGCCGCCAAGTAAACTCTGGTGGGTACAAGTTGTGAAAGCTTTGCGTTCAAACAAAGTTAACATGAATCATCTCAAGGGGATGTGTAGCTAGTCTGGAAGTTTAAATTTTAATTTATATGACAGATAATTGCCTAAAAAGAGAGGAAAAAAAATAGTAAAAAGAAATCAAATGGATATATACATCTAGAAGACTAGAACCAAACAGGTTTATGGCCAGCAGCAGCTGTTCTTACACCTGAGTGATGAGTAAATTGGTGGTATCAGTTAAATACATTATTTACCTGATTTTCTTTTGTTACAAGTTGGTGGTTAATTGTGGTTGTTGAGATTAGTTAGTTGGTAGTTAATTACTAGTTCAATAAGCTCTAAAATAGAGCATTATTTATCAAACTCACTTGTATGTTGTATCTTTTGTCATTCAAATCAATACAGTGAGTTTCTTCTATGAAAGCCTTCTCATGTTCTTTGAACTCTGATTTTTTGCCACAACATGTTGGGGTCACATGTATCTCATTCCTAAATTCTGATGTCTTCAAGACATAACATAAGGGAAAAAATGAAATAGGGTAAGAAATGAATTAACTGAAATCTTGATGGTCTTAAGAATGTGGAAAATTGTTAAGAAATCAACATGTAAAAAAAGACTGATATCATTATTATTATCATCTTCGATCTATCTTACTCAACAAGTTCCAGATATAAAAATTTTCACGTGTTTCTCTAATTTATTAACTTAAATTTCTGGCAATCATTTTAATTTAGAATGAGATTTATTTTCTTAAAATGTTAGATCTGTTATTGTGTATTTTCTCATCGTTTGATTTAATACTTTTGAGCACAGACTAAAGGAGCTAAAGCTCATAGAAGCTTCTAAACATCTGTAGAGTAGGAGACAACCAGTAAGAAATTAAAAGGCAAAAGTGCATATCCTCCAATTGAAGAGATAATGTGTGTATCCCTTCCAATTAGCATTTCACAAGAAGGGTGTCTAAATTATGGTATAGTAGTGCAGTCAAAATAAGGACCTAGGCCCAAAATGAATTGAATTATAAGTGGCCATAATCAGTACTAGTGTTTGAACAATGAACATAGATATTAAAGAGACAAGTGAGTTATGGATCTTCAAAGAGTCCTTATCTTGCAAGCTTAGAACCAAATGTCTGTCTGTCCAAGAAGAAGATCAATTAGATTAAGAAAATCTTAGTATATATGAATATAAAATATCTCACAATGATTAACTGATATTTGACATGCACTGATTGTAGATGAGCTTCAATTACAAAAACTTTCAGCATTTATATTTCATCTGAAATATTTTAATGATGTGAGCTTTCCATCGTCAATTGGAATATGCATATATTTTTGGAAACCTTCTTGCGCATAATGTAAACAGTGGTGAGTACTTTGCAGACATACATACATATAGATATGCTTCATCGTAGTTTGGAAACATAGTTAAGTTAATAATTCTTTTGATAAATCTCACCCTCGTATTTTCATCTTAGATAGCTCTGGTCAATAGCCACTTTCCTCTGCATTACAATGCAGCACAATAGATAGATGCAATAGCCATTTGCAACACCAAAGCAAATCACTAGTGATACTTCATTACTTAATTGGCCATTACTTAATCTTCACTAAATAACGTAGATTGATCTCAGTTATCGCTAGTACATGAAGGCACTCGTTTCATACAACTTGATTCTCTCTAAGATGTAGTTCTCTTCCCATCAAGTGTTAAACTTGATGATTGAAAAAGGAAAGAACAACATTATACTCCAAGTCCCTGGCATTGAACCCCATAATGTAGTCAGCATGAGCATATTCCTCGATGAACTGAATGTTGCGCTTGTCCTCATCATGGAACTGGAGTTCATCAAGCAAATTCTCAACATCACGAACATCTGAAAGTGCATCTCTTCCACCATAGCTAATGAAGAGAGGGAGATCGTGGGGGATGTTGGAAAGGTCATGGATTGGAGGGAATATTTCTCCGGCAAAA
The DNA here is from genome assembly GCA_007407185.1 of Glycine tomentella. Lineage (NCBI taxonomy): Eukaryota > Viridiplantae > Streptophyta > Magnoliopsida > Fabales > Fabaceae > Glycine > Glycine tomentella. The sequence continues at coordinate 1,081,218 of PYAF01006003.1, read as the reverse complement.
GAACCTAAATAATACAAATTAAATAAAAAATTACGAATTTGGGACTGTTTTGAAACTATTTACCAATCTGGGGCAGTTGGTCACGCCTAGAACTGGGCATGACTGGTCATGCCCAGAACCAGGCGTGACTAGGGGGGCAGTCACGCCTAGTTCTGGGCATGACCAACTGCTTTAAATCCCCCCGTTTTCGGTTTTTCACCACATTGCCTGTTGCGCCTTCTGTCTTATGTCTTTTCTCTGACATCTCTCTAAAGTTTTTCGAAGCATAACACTGTTATGTTTTGAGTTATTTAGCTCTGCACCAAAACTTTGCCAATAGGTAAGTTAATTTATTTAACTTATGAGTATTATTTAATATATTATTTTGTTGAATTTTAAATTTGTTAGAGCCATATTAGTTATTTCATGTTATAGAAAAATGTTAGGTTATAGGATTTAGTTTAGTTGTCAATTACAATAATTTTAATCAATTTAGTGACTTCAGTTTAGGGTTAAGGGTTACGAATTAGGGTTTATGAATTAGGGTTTACGAAGTAAGGTTTAGGTTTAGGGTTTAGGCTTAAAATTATTGAATTCAAATTGTTCAATTGAATTTACTTAATGTTCAGGGTTTAGTTAGTGTTTAGGGTTTAGTTAATGTTTATATTATGAAATTGTTAGTGTTTATATTATCAAATTGGTAGTGTAAGGGCTAGGATCTATGGTTTATGAGTAATGGTAACAACATATTCTAACAGAATTTTTTTCAACTTATGTAGTTTTTGTTGAGTGAAACAAATGAGTTCAAGTGGTGAGGAGTTTGTCCGTGTTGTGTTATTTTATAATGGATCGGTCAGGATGAGAATATTCAACTGTGTGGAAGCATATAATGGGACTAGTAGCCATCCACAACAGTCGCTCCTGCTCAGTAGCATCAAGGAAGTGATAGCCTGCATAGGGTTGCCATATCACCTGAACAAAACAATTAAACACACAATTAGGAAAGGACGATGACTAAAACAAATGCAGATTATCAAAGTGAACCGACCAAAAATTAGGTAAATAAAAACACATACCTCATCCCGAGCAAAGGAATCTAACGTAATCTGATACCACGGAAGGTCGTGTGGACGAAACCTCCCTAAAGCATTAAACCTAATTTTAAAATGAATGACATTAGAATACTGATAAGACTCGTAACCTAATTAATAAATGAAAATAATGACACATACCTGTGGCCGTAATGCCACTCCTGGTGAGTAAGCTGAGGTATAGCTGGAGCAATGGGTGGGAATCTGAGCCACGCCCATATCTGTAGAAGCACGTGACACCCACCAATGTCACTCCTATCTAGATCAGTACACTCGCACATTTGTCTAAACAAATGTGCGAGGACCGCGGATTCCCAGCTAAACCTGGATATATCTGCCATATCCCCTGCCAGCAAAGGGACATAGCGACTGCCGATAGTGCTTCTGCCGGATCTGTCTGGTAGAAGCCATGCTCCAATCATACGCGCGATGTGTGCCTTCGTAAACCTCATGACTTCTACCAATTCCTCGCCCACTTCGCCCCAGTGCGCATAATTCCTATCAAAATAGGACAAGCGCAGGAATCCTCCTCTGACCTCAGTCTCCTGAGCAGGATGACCAAATACCTGCTCAATGACGATGGGCCAGTCATCAGATGTGACTCCGGTGACGACATCGCCGTCACTATCTAAACCTAATATACCAGACACATCTTCCAACATGATGGTCATCTCGCCCTGCGGCATGTGGAACGTATGTTTCTCTGGTCTCCATCGCTCAACCAAAGCACTGATAAGTGCAGGATCGATTTGATGTCAAGTTTAAAAGTATTAATGCGTATGCGACGATATAAATAAAAAACACTTATAGGAATTACTTGATTTGTAAAATTCTTCAATTACATAATTTATATCTGAATATGTCGCATGCGTGCGACATGTAGGAATCCTACCTGCCCTAACATCGCCACAACGATTCCAGGAATATCGTCGCAGTCTGGGTCCCCTGAAATCTTACCACGTCGCGTCTTTAACACACGACATCTGTCCTCGTTCCACACAGCCTGTGAAACATGAGTTCTCTGGATACGCCTCCGCAAAACCCCCCATTTATACGGGGAAGGCACAACACAGGTGGTCGGATCCATAACGTCACCCTCGTCATCGGATGCAGACCGTGGAGACGCCGAAGATGATGAATCAACCATCTATCAGACTATTTTAATATATTTAAAAAATTTTATAATTAAAAATTTAATGCATTGTAATTAAATTACAATACAAATAAATTACATGAACCCTAAACTTAACTACTTAATTTATTCACAAAATTCTTATTTCAAAAATAAATCCTAAAAAAATAAAATTGTTGTACTTTACCAATAAACACCAAAGTAATCTGAATCTTATAACCAATAATCTAAAGTTGCTACAGCGTTGCAATGAAAATGACGTGTGGGCATGCGATAATCTGAATTTGGATGATGAATTAGAATCGTTTGATCACTGCTTGAGAGTTTCAGAGTTGGTTGTTAGAGAGTGTGTAGAACAATACTCGCCAAATCGCTTTAATATAACTATTGCTAATTTCCAAGTACAAATTTGTATCCATTACTGGCTGAGTATAACTTATCCAAGGATTCTCATTGTAATGGGCTAGCATATACCAAGAATGTCCTGATTCATTCCGAATTGCATAGCAACACGATTTGGCGAGTATTGTTCTACACACTCCTTACCCACCAACTCTGACACTCTTAAGCAGCGATCAAACGATTCTAATTTATCATCCAAATTCAGATTATCGCATGCCCACACGTCATTTCTACCTCCAACAGATTCCTATAAATCTAAACATTATTCTCTAGGGTTGTCGATTCCTAGGGTTGCGGATTTTCTACAATCCTATAAACCTAAAATTATTGAAGTTTAACGGATTTCTACTTAAGCCTTATCTTATTGTACTTTACCACTAAACCCTAAACTAAACTAAATCCTATAACCTATAAACTAACATTTTTCTACAACATTAAATAAATAACATGGCTCTAACAAATTTAAAAATCAACAAAATAAAAAATTAAATTAAACGCATAATTATTTTAAAAATTAAATAAAATGCATAATTAAAAAATTAAATAAAACACATAATTAATAAATTAAATAAAATACATAAATAGTAAATTAACTTACTCGTTGGCAGAGATTCGATGCTGAGATAAATCGCTCAAAACCCAACACAAAATCTTTAGAGAGAAGGCAGAGCTTTTAGAGAGAAGGCAGAATAGTGAAAATGTGAGGGAACAATAAAATTTTGGGGCTTATAAAGAGCTGGTCACGCCCAGAACTGGGCATGACTGATCACACCCAGAACCAGGCGTGACTGACCCCTAGTCACGCCTGCTTCTGGGCGTGACCAGTCATGCCCAGTTCTGAACGTGACCAGCTGCCCCAGGTTGGTAAATAGTTTCAAAACAGTCCCAAATTCATAATTTTTTATTTAATTGTATTATTTGAATTCTTTTGCCATATTTCTCCATAATGCATAATGTTATAGTCTGGTCTCACATAATTGAATTTTGTCAACTCCCCAAGTCTAACAGCTGCAAAGTGCATGTTCATAACATTATAATATAAGCTTCTTTTATTAGTGATAAAAGCAATTGAATTCACTACACAAAAATGAGTTTATGTAGCTAGATGGGAAAATCTTACTCTGAGCTAAGTGCACCATGTTCTTTGTTGATGTTGACTGAGGTTCATGCAGCAATGAGTTTAACCAGTTAGTGCAGTCAACAAGTCATAGCAGTCTATCCCAGGGTGGGCGCAGAGAGACTTGAGAAAGGCATCAACTGCTAACCTATACAATGCAGTTGTTGAGAGAGAGCATTAAATTGTACATATTATTATATTGAATCATAGTTGGGGTTTAAAAATATAATGAGACAACTTCTTTTATGTTTGGGTTCTATTCCTTACTCTTTTCGATTAAATTCTGCCAGACCGATGAGGGTAGTGATCTGTTTGGCAAAAAGAAAAGGCATTTCCCTGAATCAGCAAATGTGCGTGTCTACTTGTGCATGTGCATGAAGTGTACACATGATATGATTTCATAGTAAAAGAGGTAGTGTTGTCATGTAACACGTACCTCACCAACAAAGGACTTAGCTGCAACAACACCAAGTTTTGTGTTCATGTGGCTTAAATAGGCGATAGGGCTCAACAAGGCTGCCGATTTCAGCTGGTTAACTAGTTTCCCTTCCGAGAAGGATGCCAAAGCTATCAAAGTTCCCTGCCAAACTTGGTCTTCCACTTTCAGAACTCAATTCTACTATTTATCTTTAGCTGAGAACTTCTAATTAAACAAAAGAAACAGTCTAATTTTGACACATGGTTAAAAGATATTTGAGAAAATAGTCTATATATATACATATAAATATAAAATAATTTTATATAGTAAATTTAATCACAAATTATTATGTATGAAAAATTTGTTGATATAATAATTATTTTAAAAGTGATATTTATTAAAAAAAATTGATTGAAGCTGTAAATTCGTTTTACATGTCATTGCAAGTAAATTATTATTATTATGTTTACATTATCAATTAATAAAAAAATTATATGAATATAAAATTTAAATAATTAGTAGAAAACTTAACAATTTTATCATAGATAAGATACTATATAAAAAAATCTTTAAGCTATTAGTATGTTATAATTAAACTCTAAAATAAAAGGATGTAATAAGGAATATGTAATGAATACCAGGGAATGGCCAACGTAATTGATCTTCTGCCCCGTTTGGCTGAACACATAATTAAACATGGCAGGTAGCTCATTGGAGACAAGTTCATCCCAAGACCAATTCCAATAGGCCTGTCACATTCAGCATGTTAAAAATTACCAAGACATTAACATTAGAGCAGAAATAAAACCTTAATAGAACGTAGGAGAAACATAAACAAGAAAGAAAGACGAACCGGGCTAGATGGGTCCAATGAGATGTGTCGGCGGCTATATCTGGTTCCTCTGGTGTTTGCAATCCACACGTCAGACCCATTATCTGCTAAAATCAAAGGCAGGTCTTGCTCTGGTTGGTTCAGAAGCCATGTCATACCATCCTGCACCCACCGTCATACATACATATATATGTATATATATATATATATATATATATATATATAACAATGTTCAGCAAAATTGTTCAAAAACACTTAGCACTACATGCACACAGAACCATGCAATCATGCATGGTATGTTTTGTGTATGACACTAGGAGTGGGGGTTCCTATCAGTGCTTGAGATGGTGCATATATAGTTTTTCGGGCTTGTTAAATTTTACAAACTTGCCTACGTGTCACACGATCAAGAAACTTGCACTTCGTAAATATGGGTCCTCCATTACACGAATTAACTTAGAAATTAAACAACCACACTTTTTTCTGGTCATGGCAAATGGAATTCAACGTTTTACGCTTTTGATTAGCACTTGGCTAGGCTGCATCATTCAACGTGCTGTAAGCCACTACGCACTAGCATATTTAGCATCCCTCTTAAGGCTACATCATCCATTTACTACTATTTTTTTAAAATAAAAAAGTATTGAGTATAAAGTATATTATTTTTTGTTTGTTTAATTCTCTATAAAGTATTAAGGGGAACATGATAATGTTATATATGAGAGAATATGACATTACTCTACCCACTAGAGTCAGCGTTTGAATAGTTTATACAGAGAGCATAAGTTTAAATTTTTGTTGTGGCCTTATACATACAAAAAGAAAATATGGCATTGTTCATTGTTACCGTGTGTAGGGCAAACAATTAGGAAAAAAAAACATTTGTACGTAGATTATGATGTAAGGGCCGACACTCACTAGATTATGTGTCTTCCTTTTTATATATTTCATAATATGATCAGAAGAACAACTTTAATGATTGGGATTTTCTCGCAATCAAGGGGGAAAAAAGAAAACTAGATAGGTTATTGATGCTACCATACAATACAATTTATCGTAAATTTGAAGCCACGATGATTGTGCGAGTGTATACCCAAAAAGTAACACAAAAAAGGAAAAACGAAAAGAAACATGGAAGTTGTTTATGAAAGTCATAATGAAACATGAAATTCGTAGGAAACAAACATTAATTACTCGAAATATATCTGAAGGAGATCATTTTTATTTTTTATTGCATATGGTGGGGACTTTAACTGTTGGACCATACTAATTAACAAGGGTCATTTATGGACGCTGGTTTAATTGGATCAATGATGTTGGTATGCTTTAAATACAAAGAATTTACAATAATTTATACGTTATGCCCTTAATTTTGCATGCTCTAACTAAAGAGTAAAATTGTTTTTATATAATTTAATAGTATAAAGCTTATTGATTCATTCAGTTGACCTCCGGCAGTCTTATTCCCTATGATAATTGTTTTATGCCACTGGGCATAATAAACCGAGTTCAAATCCCGTGCATGACTATTTATAATCACATTTGACCTTAACTATCAACATAAGACTTGAGAAGGATTGATATACAAAACACCCTTTTCCTAAATTATCTCATGTGATGATTGATTTCCAAGCATCTTTTGGTAGATTAATCATAACGTCATTTACTTAACAAAATGCAACTTATAATGCGTTAAGCAACGAGACATATGGTCGTCAATTAATTTGACACCCTAGTCTAAAATAACAAAAAACAGAAAAGCAACTCTTATGTCATAATGTGGCAGACGCAGAAGTTGCGTTCACACCTCAATCATGAACATTGACGCATCTATACTTTATACACTTTTTATACTCTTATTTTTTAATTATTTTTGGAAGAAAACAGCGATCTAGAGTAGTGAAACTAGCCTTTTTGTTGATGACAAAAATGACGTTAATTTCTCCTAAAACAAATAAGCTGATATTTCTAGGTGGTAGATCCGAAGCAAAAAACAAAGTATAGGTGGTAGATATTTGCGGTAACGTTTGTTTGAAGCATGGTAAACCGTGTGAAATGAATGAATGGGAGGCAGAGGAAGAAAAACAATACTAAGTGTTGTAATAAAAAAAAAGTATAATTATAAAATAGACATAAAATAAATGTATATAAGATAAAAAGAACGTGAAAAAAAAATGTCGAAACTTAATTATAATTTCTCAAATTTTTAATGCTGAAATCTATCACAGCATTGTGAGAAACCGTTTATCCAAACAATTTAAAATATTAGTAACAAAAACATGTGAACAATTTACTATATATTTACGACACATTATTGCATTTAAAGCTCTTTTGATCGTTACATATAGATAATGTATAAGCTTTAAATAAATTAAATATAATTTAGCTTTTTATTAAAAGAATGATACACACACATACAATCATCATGAATAAATAATGATAATTACTACTGTAACATAAATTAACAATTTCAAAAGCTCAATATGTGTTTAGATTCCTGTTGAAACACTTTGTCCAACCAAAACTGAAATCCAAACAAAATTGTAGCTGTTGGATATCATAAAACCATATATATAAATAGTTTTATAGTAGTATTATGTATTATCTGGGCAAGAAAAGGGTAATTGAATTTGAAACTGGGAAATGCGTGCATGCATTTATATATAGAGTTTCCAACTTACCACAAGAACTCCATGCTGTATGATCACAGGTTGCTTCCTTGTCCCACTGCCACTGCTTTTACTTCGACCTTCCGGGATCCTTTGCAGGCTCAGAATGTAACCATCATTGGTTGTAACCTGAAAAAAAATTTCAACACAACATGTCACTCTAGATCTCTTAGAATATGTTACAATTTGAGTTTAAACCTAACTCAGTTCCTACTTATATACATTATTTTCGTATCAGTTAATGTGAGATTTCGATATGCAGTTGCAAATCATTTGTTTATAGTATACATACATATATTTAAAGGACTTACCTTGTGTTCTTGACACTTGTATCCATGCACAATGACATAAGAGGCACATGCCATACACTGATGAAGGGTTGATGTTTCTGCCAATGGAGCCACGGCTTGAGGCATGTGCTTGATGAGGCACTGTTGTTAGGACCAAGCAAAGGGCCAAAGCAGCAAAACTCATTGAGCCTAGAAGAGCCATGTTGGTATTTATGTGTGTGTGTATATATAGGATAAGATAGGATGTGGGACAATAAAGGTGAAGAAAAAGTGTATGAAATTGAAAAAGAGAGACACAAAAGGATGGGAAAACGAGTTATTTTGATCCCTTATTTTTCTTTCTTTATTTGCATACCTGACTAATGTTTAATAAATAAAATTAGAAAAATGTTAATCAGTACGTATATTTAGAGTATTAATTAAAGAATTAAAAAATTATGTTATTTATAATTTTTTATACTTTTTTATAATTTTTATTATAAATATTTTTAAAATTTTTTAATTAATATCCTAAAAATTACTGATTCACTCATAAAAATAATTATAGAAGATTTCACTTGGCATAAAAGTATGAGGCTTTTTACACGTTGTGGGGGGTTCACTAGTGTTAATTGGATCTTCTTTATTGGGGGCAAGCAAAATGGGGAAATGGAAAAAAGGGTTTTCAATCAATTCAACAAATTGATGCCATGATTTCTGATACACTTCGCTGTTGTGTTGATTACTTGTTTTGGTCTTGCGGTGCCAAGTATGTGTTGATGAGATAACTTTGGCAGTGTGGAATTTTGGAGGGTACTCTATTCTATGCTTTGGATGAAGCCTGTGGGATAGAAATGTGCCAAAAAAAGGATTGTGGGGCCCACTTTGTATTTGGGTTTTTCTCTTTAAGTTATGGGAAGAAGAGGCTTCTGGCTGATTTCAAAAGGTATAACTTATAAATTAACATATAAAAGTGTAACATCTTCATATATTTATATATTTAATTATGTGATGAAATGATTTATTTAATGGTGTATTTGATTTTTTTTTTTTTTTTTGGATTAATGACAATCACGCAACAAGTGAAATTAATTTCTTATCTAATAAATTAAAAAACAACCGTGTCAGCGGGAATAAAAAAACTTAGATGGATAATGAAAAAAGGAAAAAGAAGATTGAGTGAAATTTGAGAAAGAAAATAAATAAAAGAAGTGGTCAGTGCATGTGTACTGAGAACTTTGATGCACGCTTTCACTCTTTTGAGGCTTTCTGCTTTTAGGTCTGGACAGGAGAAGATTTATTTTGGTGATGCATCTGAAAAGAAAAAAAAGTGTTTGAATTAAAGTTACTTCATTAGAGTAGTTCCTGAGGCCAAATGTTTCAGTTGATGTAGTGCATTCAAAGAAGTGGGTAAGAAGACATTTAATTAAAACATTCAATTAATAAAGGAGTTTTTTTTTCTTCTTTTCCTCTTATTTTTTGGGTAATCAATCAGTGTTATTGATTGCTGTTCTCATTACTAGATTGAGTTGAATTTAAATTTGACAGGACTGTCTGATGAAAAACCATGAAAACTGCAATGGTCTACGTATGAGAAAAGTAAAAGTAAACCTTTTTCTTTTCATTTTATCATTAAAAACGAAGAAACAAAGTGAACTATGATCATGGTTTAGTTCTTGGTGGATCAATTAAGTGTAAGTTTTTTGGATTCTGAATTCAGTGTAAGTTTGGTTATACGTTTCAATGAATGGATATGTTCAGCATCAAAAAACCGCATCAACATTTAAAATCACGTCATAAGGTTCAACTCTGATAAACGTGGAGAGAGCCTTGTAGATTTGGTTCCAAAGACTTGCTAGATCAAATTCAAAACTATTCTCTTTAGCTTCTACATTATATATCCAGGGGCGGAGCTATAGTATTTTTTATGGGGGGACCAAATATAAAATTAATTAAAATTAATCTTTAATTTTAAAATTATTATATTAAACTTAACTAACAATTAAAGAATTGTAATATAATTGATCACTTATTATAAAGATCACAATTATATAAATCAAACAAAAGACACAAGATTATAATAATGTTATAATAGTATCCACAATGGTTGACACAAATGGTAGTAATGTGTTCCTTAATCAAGTGATACAGAATTTTAATTCTAGTTGATCCTTGAATATGAAATAAATCGTATTAGGAAAGAAATATTCACCTTTGTGCATTTATAGTCTCGAATAAAAATTAGTCATCCCTTTCAAATGGGACTACTTTATACTAATATTATGCCATTAATTATAACTAAATTTTTAATCATATAAATTTTTATATACAATGACATACTATTAATACATTATAGACTAAAATTTTAAGATTATATATAATGTATAAAAAAAATCATTTAAAGTAACCTTATATAGAATTTTTAGGGGGACCAAGGCCACCCCACGAGTGCATGGCGCTCCGCCCCTGATTATATCTTATTTGAATTTGGAAATAGGTGGTACACAAAGTTATAGGAAGTTATAGGTTGTAGGATGAAAATGTGAACTTATTGTGTTTAAATTTATAAAAGAAGCTAATATTTTAAATAAAAGTATGATTCTAACACTTGGCATTAGTATGAGACACGTAGACAAAAGTGTGGGTATGATAAGTAATATAATTTGATAGGAAGAAAGATGACAAAAAAAATTAAAATAATGTTTTTTAATAAATAATTATCAATTTGGGATTATTTTGAAAATATTTATCAAAATGGGACTGTTAAATATGTCCAAATTAGGCGTGTTTAAACACACCTAATTTAGGTGTGTTACTGTCTAAAACACACGCTTAAAATAGACGTGTTTAAACATGCCCAATTTAGGCGTATTTCAGCCTATATATGCCTAAAAATTTTACTTTTTACCATATGTCACTATTCCACCTTCTTAGTAAAAGGGTTTTAGCATTCTCTCTAGAGTTTGTGAGTGGATTATTTCTACAGCGAAACTCTGCCAACAAGTAAGTAAATTTAATAATTTTGCATATTATTTAATGTGTTATATTATTGAATTAGAAAATTGTTAGGACATATGAAATTGTTAGCGACGTAGGTAATTTTTAGCGGCGAATATTTTAGGTCCGTAGAAAATTGTTAGGGTTAGCGTTTAGTGTTTAGGGTTTGTGGTTTAGGGTTTATGATTTACTGTTTAGGGTTTAGGGTGTGTGGTTTAGGGTTTACGATTTAGTGGTTAGGATGTTTGTTTTAAGGTTTAGTGTTTAGGGTGTTTGGTTTAGGGTTTAGCGTTTAGGATTTTGGGATTGTTAGCGACGTACATTAGGTTTAATTTATTTGATAGGATATTTTTTTAATGTTTTGTAAATCGAAGATATTATTTTTTTAATTTAAATTTTCATTTATTTATGTTAAGATAGTCATTAGATGTCTGATTCATTTTCGACTGATTCTTTGCGCTCTGGATCCGATCATGAGGGTGAGCCTAGGGATCCGACGACCCATGCTATCCCTACCCCGTATAAGTGGGGTGTTTTGCGGAGGCGTACTCAGCGCACCCGTGTTTAACAAGCTGTGTGGAACGAGGAGGCATGTCGAGTGTTGAAGACTTGACGTGGTAAAGTCACCGGGGGGAGGGGGGTACATCACGATGATATAACTGACATTGTTGTTGATATGTTATGACATGTTGGCTTTCTACATGTCGCACGCATACGACATATTCAGGTATGCAAGTAGGAATTAATTCAATAATTTTTCCATTATAAATGTACATATGAATTGATTATTTTTTATATTTGTTTAGATCGATCCTGTGCTTATTAGTGCTCTGGTCGAGCAGTGGAGACCAGAGACCCATAAGTTCCATATGACGCAGGGAGATATGACCATCACGTTGGAAGACGTGGCTAATATTTTAGGATTGCCCACTGATAACAATGTCGTGACAGGAGCCACCTTAGATGAATGGTCGACCATCATTGAGGATGCTTTTGGTCATCAACCTCAGCCAGACGCCGAGCTTAAAGGTGGATATTTGTGCCTGTCTTTCTTTGATAAACATTTTGCGCATTTGGGAGAGTTACTTCTAGATCTGTTTGCCCTGATGCGGTTTAGAAGGTGCACATTGCGCGCCTTCTTGGAGCATGTCTGCTATGCGACAGATACTGGGGGAGCATGGTCGCCGCGCATTATGTCCTGTTGCTTGCAGGGGACTTCCAGGACATTGGTAGATATAGCTGGGGCTATGCGGTCCTTGCACATTTTTTAGACAAATGTGCGAGTGTACAGATCCACGTAGAAGTGACATTGGTGGGTGTCATATGCTTCTTCAGGTTTGGGCATGGTTGAGATTCCCACACATTGCTCCCGCAGCCTACTCACCCGGAGTGGCATTACGGACACCGGTATGTGTTAGTGTTATTTTTTAACAATTCTTGGAATTCAGTCTTATAGTATTCTAATGTTAGTTATTTTGAAATAAGGTTTAATACTTTAGGCCGGTTTCGAGCACACGAGCTTCTATGGTATAGGCTAACATTGGATTCCCTCAGTTAGGATGAGGTACGTTTAGTAATTTTTAAGTGTTTTGGTGACTGTTCATTAACTAGTGTGCATTTGTGGTCCCTGTCGTTGCATAATTGTCTGTTTATTTGGTTTGTGCAGGTGGTTTGACAACCATATGGAGTGTACGACTTTCTTGGTCAATCTAAGCAACAACAACTGTTGTGGATGGCAAGTTCTCCTGTTATATGCTTCCACACAGTTGAGTATTTGTAGCTAGATAGATGCATGCGGCAATTTGGGAGGGATCGGCCAATCCCACGGACTCCTAGGAAGCTGAAGGGTGTGCATGACCTTTCCTTGCACGGTAAACGAGAAGATAACTTGGTCCGTAAGCTGAGACTGTTTATTAAGCGCTAGGAGGTTAGGGACCAGCACGTCGACCTGCCCCATCTGCTGCAGGGATTCATGTCACCAAACCATCTCATGGTTAGGTACAGGGAAAATGGGAAGCAGTACATCTCAAAGTTGGCTGCCAAGACTAGATGTGGTGTAAGTTTTGCTCACATTATAATTTGTCTATTTATATTCATTATGATAGAGAACATGGTTCACACTAATGTTTATATATTTTAATTTATAGATTGATGGGCTGGAGATGTTGTACTTTGCGACTGGTCATGAGTAGTGGCTGGGCTACACCGGTGATTGGGTGCATGAGGAGACTGGTCGCATAATTGGTATCTTCAGAGAGACTTGTCGCCTGGAAGAGGCAGGGTCACATGCAACCCAATCCCAACTTCAAGAGGAGCCATAAGTAATTGTTGATGTTGGCCGTCGTAGACAGGAGGGACATGGGCTAGAGCGTCGACAGAAACAGATGCACCATGTGCATGAGCCCATTGCAGCTCCCAGGCCTCGCACTTAGGGTTGGTTTAGGCCTCCACTTATAGGATCGACATACAACAACCAGCCTTTGTATTATGAGTCTAGTCAGCAGGGGGGCAGGGGTCCGAGGATTCAGTACGCAAAGTCATATGCCTCCACTGGCTGACTCCCAGACCCGGCCTGTATATTACGCTACTGCAATGACAATGGCATCAGCGGACGTTGGGAACAATAGTGACGTAACTCCTGCGGAGTGGACTGGTGCCGATATTGACGAGATTCTCTACCAGTTTGATTATTCTCCAGCAGGTTGTGGGGGCTGGCCATCAGATGTACCATATGCCACCCCAGCTACTCATCATCCCCGGTGGTCATCTCCACAGCACCCCACTCCATGTCCACCTCCCTCTGTGGACCCTTCTCAAGCATGCCCTTCTCAGCCACAGCGTACGCGAAGGCTACCTGATTGTCAGGCGCGTCATTATCAGTGGCCACCAAAGTCTTAGCTTTTGCGCCATTTGTGTTTTGTTTTATTTTGGTTTGTAATGGACTTTATTTCTTAAGTTACATTAGTTTCGAACAATTTTTATAATAGTTATTTTTTATTTTGGTTATTTTAATTTTTATAACAGTTAATAAAACGAAAATAATGAAACGGACAATTGAAATAACAATAACAATTGAAAATAACCAAAATTAATAAACAGCACTTAATAAAATGAAAATTACAATAAAAATTGAAATATGAAATAACCAAACTAATCATAGTTTCAAAGTTGTTGTGCAATGGACATGTCTTCTTCCATTTGGGTAATTGGTTTGTTAAAAATAGCTAAAATCTATATTGGACAAAAACGTTTCTAGTAGTTGGATTCTGTTAACATCTTTAACACGTCTTCATCGCTTATCAACTCTTTTATGTGATATTCGATTGTGTAGTCTGAATATTTTGCATGGGCTGCCTATCGCAAAAATAATTTTCTTACCACTTGTGAGTTGTGAATTCCATAAGGGGGAACCCCAACAGGCATAACTTGCTTGATGACATCCTTCAGTGTTTCAATATTGCATCCTGAAGGAATTTCAAATCTTATTGGATTTGTTCCAGTAAAGAAGTAACCCACAAAATCCTCTTGTCGTGGTATGTTCCACTTGTCGTTGTAATATAGCATTGCATCATGTGTGGGGACGATGGTGGATCAAAGTAGGTTAAGTATACCATCAGGTGTTCTGTTGATGGTACATAATATTTCTATAGGGCCAACAGACGACATTTTCTCATTGCACATTAACATTGTGCAAACATCATCATCATTTATGAGTTTCAAAGAATGAAAAAAATATGGCTGACCTGCATGTAGGGATGACTGTCGGTAGTAGATTTCATTAACAAATTGGTCATTGGTTAGCAGAAGGGTGTTGTGCATCCTACTCTTTAGTGTCTTAAAAGAACACTCATTAGGAACTCGCATTGGTATTGGAGTAGGACATTGAAAAGAAACACCAGTTTGGTCGAGTTTCATTGATCCATTTGTAAAAATGAATGCTAATTTAGAGTTAGCAATGGTCTGAGTGCTTGTTTCTCCTAAGAATGCTATAGTATTGAGATTGAATTTCGTTTGCGGAGGTATGTTGTGTGGGAGTGTGTGGCTTATATAGGGGTCAATCACGCCCAAATTTAGGCGTGACACCCCCCTCTGTCATGCCTAAATTGGGCATGTTCAGTCACGTCCTATTTGGGCGTCATTCACTCCCTATAAGCGTAAATACTTCCAAACAACCCCAAATTTATATTACAATTTTATTTATGAGTCCCATTTTCGTTCACTTAATTTCTTATTTAGTTTTCCATTTTCAAAACGTGATCGTCGTATGTGTAATCACATGCAAAACACGATGCGTACTATCACCTCTTTCAACCAAATACAGGAGTAATACAACATATTTATAAATGAAATACATTAACATAACATTAATTAAACATACATAATTACAAAATCATGAAGTACCACCACAAGTAGGACAAGCTCTCCGATTATGTCCAACTTGCTTGCAAATACCGCATTTAACGCGTCTCTAAGTAGTTTCGACTTCGTCTATCTCGTTACGTATTCTAGTAGACCTTGGACGACCCTTTGAACGCAACAATGACCTGTCAGGTATGACAAATGGATCTTCACTCGATGGAATAACACATTCATTACCAATTGGTTGCCATGATAATGAATAAGCCTGAACCGAGTTACTGACGAGGAAGATCTCATCTACATACTGAAAAGTATTTTGACGAACATGTAAAGCAGTAGCTGCAGCATGACTACATGGGTATTTGAATGCCTTAAACTTGTCACACTGACAAAAATGCTCTACAAGGTTTACTGAGTATGACCTATCCCAGCCCTCATCCACCTCAAATAATGTTTGATCAAGGTTATATGTGCGTACATTGTGGCTTGTAGCATGGGACTAATTATGCCTCAAAGCATCAACCACATTTTTACAATGTTGTTGTGAATGGTAAGGCTGTGAAGTAGTCGCCTGACCCCTGCATACAAAATAATGAACCAATCGGGTGTACGTGTGCTTCACAAGAGCAGTGATAGGCATGTTCCTTGCTCCTTTGAACACCCTCTTCACTGATTCAGACAAGTTTGTTGTCATATGACCATATCTTCTCCCCTCTACATCATATGAACGTGTCCACTTTTCCTTAGGGATGCTATCAATCCATTCTGCAACCTTAGGACTGGTATCACGAAATCATGCAAATGCTACCTCAAAATCAACCATAGAGAGAGTATAACCTGCAAAAGAATCATACCATTAACACTATTCGACTTACGGATATATCCATTTAATATATTCAAAATAGTTGTTAACCATACCTAAATTCATCAAGGCCTTCTTCAATTTTTTATTCTTGAACTTTTGATTAAAATTACTAGCAATATGACGAAGGCAAAACACGTGATGCGCATAAGGTGGTTGCCAACCAGCATGATTCTCCACAGCAGATAATATGCTCCAGTGCCTATCTGAAATGAGACATATGTTTTGCCTTTGGGTAACATGGAAACGAATGTTAGCAAGGAAGTATTCCCAGGCTTCCAACACCTTCCTTTCAACAATGACAAATACCAGTGGCAGACATTCATTATTTCCATCCTGACTCATGGCAATCAACAATTTTCCTTTATATGAGTCCTATCAATTTGAATGATGGGTTTGCAAAATTTAAAAGCTTTGCAACACTGTCTAAATGTCCAAAAAATGCGATGAACACAAGCTTTTCTCGTATCAGTCGATGTGCCACAAAATAAGCATTTGTTTGAATATAAAAAAAGAACCTAGTGAAAATCGAAGCATGTAGTTGCACCACCTGGGAAAAAATGCATAAGATTCTTCCCAATCCCCATAAATCATTGTCATTGTTTTCTGCTTCGCATACAGGCCTTCCGATATAAAACTTTAAATCCATATGTATTGTTGATCCTCTCCTAAACCAATGCAATTGACACAGACGGTTCCTCCTTAATCATTCCTAACAATGAAATTGTAACATTGACATTGACAACATACCTTAAAAAACAATATTTTTCATATAAAGCAAATTTAATAAAAACATATCTACTACAAGTGAAGCAATAACATCAGCATCAAGCTATCTGTGACCCTATGTAATATAGTCATTCAGGAAATTGTGTTTTCCACTCCATTTTAAAACAAGCCACTTCTCATCGTACGTTGGTTTAATTATCCTAACCCTCCAAGGGCAACCCTCGTTATGAGCAACACACCTCATGCTAAACTTGTTAGGCTTGCTCTCAACCAGAAATGCTTCTTGATGCTCCTTCATGAGGTTCCGTTTAATTGCAATTTGTGCGTCCTTTTTGGATGCAAATTCCTGTTTAACAAACAAATCATCCCCTAATTGTCATGGACCTTGCACTGAACCCGAACCTGAAGCAGAACCGGTAAAAGATTCTTCTTCGCTTGGATGATTCCAATCAATATATGTGTAATGTGGAATTCCATCCCAAAAAGGAATGACCTTAGCGCCTAAACATATCAAGCAAATAAAATACTATAACATACAAATATGCATATATAACTACATTTTCATTGATTTCAGTCATCTAACATACCTTCGACAGGTTGTTCTGGTTGAGTAGATCCAACGTCCGCCATGATGACAGATTTGAGACGATCCTGCATCAGTATCTTATTGGAATTCAGTCGCATGCACACCAACATCCTCATCATTATCCGACGCACTAGCATCCTCCTCAAGAAGATGATCTTTCATTACAATATTTTCATCATCGTCATCCTCGTCATCGTCATCCATAACCCAAGTTGAGTCGTGTTCATCTTCCTCAGACACGTTTACACCTGGAGTAACATATGAAGATGCATTAAGCAACTGACCTCATGGGTAAAACAACATCCTTTGCTGCGGTAAAATCCACATACAACTCTAAAAAATCTTTCCTTGATTGGTTGAAAAATTCTTCCATTACCATTTCTATGTCTTCATCATCCAGTATTTAAAACCCCATGTATTGTTCATGTTGCCATAATCTTGCCGTCAGTAAAGTGACACATTGGTTGTCTTTCAGACCTAATTTTTGGCGTATCTTCTCATGCAATTCACCCAGTGTTGAGTTTCAATTGATACGTGTCGGTCTTTTCTCTCCTTCAAAAACAACATCCCATCGCCCTTCAACTTTCCTTCCATTAAAAAATAAGATAATACAACCACACTCACTACCTGAACTCATTTCTTGCCGTCAACAAAAACAAAAACTTTAAATATCAAAAAACCATACAATAATAGGAGATTTAGAAGATAAGCTATGAAGAAATGGGTCAGCAATGGTGATTTAAATAGAATTGGGCCAGTCAAACACACCCAAATTGGACGTATTTAAACACGCCTATTTTAGACATGTTTCAGACAGTAACACGCCTAAATTATGTGTGTTTAAACACACCCAATTTAGACGTGTTTAAATTATGTGTGTTTAAACACACCCAATTTAGGAGGGGAAGGGAAGGAAAGAGATTCAAGGGGAAGGGAGGGGAAGGAAAGGAAGGAAAATGAGGGAAGTTTCTTCCTCCTTATTTGGGAGTATATATTAAGAGAGGAAAATGAAGAGTTAATAAAATATTTTTACAATTTTACCATTGAATTGTGATTCAGTACTTTGTATTTTGGTGTTTTATTAACACTGGCTGGGATAGGATAGTAATTTTATTAACACTGGATGGGATAGGATAGTAATTTTATTACTTTTCCTTCTAAAAACCCCCCAAATAGGGGGGACAACAATTTTTAGGCTTTGGAGGATTTTAGAGGAGCTTTAAAAATCCTCAAATCCTTTCCCTCAAAAATTAAAACTCTCAAATAAGGAGATCTCTTTATCTAAATCTTTCCCTTCCCTCCTTTCCCCTCCAAAATCTCTCTCTCAAACAAAGCCTTAAGGAATGCCGAATTAATAAGTTGTATCGGATTTAGAAGTTTCAACTAGTTAACTAACAACATCAACTGATAACTATTTTTTTTTTTGTTTAACAACCAGAGATGTTTGAGAATTCTTATTTAACATCCAATTAATCCTCTCCTACGCTCATTAGGAGTAAAATGGTACCAACTTGAACTTGAATTTAATCCATCACCATGTGACAGTCTAAATTTAGTTATTAAAGTTTAGAAAATAATTTTACAAATTCCAATGCATTTACTGAACAAGATAAAAAAATTGTTACTTTGAAAATAAATGTATTTTTGTTTGGACTCTCAACTCTAATCCGAACATGCACATAGAATATTATTATACAGTTGCAAGACTAGAGAGGCAAATCCTTGCAACTAAAAACACCATTAGTATCGCATATCCAATCAACCTCAATGGCTCATCATTCACTTAAAATGCAAGCAGGGGCACCTGTGATCCCTAAACAATTGACTGGAAAAAAATGCAGAATATATATCAAATATTTGATATCACTATCATGATTCATTAATTTCCAGGTTCATTACGTCATCACTTTAATCTGGTATGAATTTAAAATTGAAAGAAAAAAAATCCAAGCCTGTCTAAACTACCTGCGAAGGGAAACAAACTCGTCCATGATTCATACAATAAACCACAACTAAATAGCCTTCCACTTAATTCATTAAACCATAATCATCCAACTTGTCATTGTACTGAAGCACCTTTCTCTTTATTTTGGATGAATCCACCTATGTAACGAAGTCTTCCATGTTTCTAGTTATAAGGAAAGTTGGATCTGTAATTGTCTTTGGACCAACTCTCATATGTCCTTGCTCAATATATATGACAGCTTCTTTCAAGTGCTCCGCAAATTTTAGTCGCAAAAAAACAATTGAGAACCTACGCCTACACGATAGGGAAAAAAATCATTAATTTTTGGAACAGATGAGGGCAATATAATACAAAGAGACCATACAAAGAAAATTAGCAGAAAGTTAATTATAATCAACCCAGAATCTTTCCCTAGATGGCTAGATTATTATGCAACTGATCATATATTTGGGGTCATTAGGTTAAAATTATTTACTAAACTACATTTGAAAGTAGATTATATATTGTTTTTCTCTTTATCTGGATATATTTTCATTTGGACACTCTAATGTCTAATGTGAAAAGTGCAAGCAAATAAAATTAATTACTCAATTTTCATTACTTGCAGAAGGATGAGACAGTTAAGCGTTCCCATAGCATGATACTTTGCCTGGTTGGAATCACACCCATGTTGTAGCTATCATCCAAAAAGAAGAAAACGATGTGTAAGAAAGTAATAGCTGATATTTTTCTCTTTCTCTCTATTTCAGGCTGATACCAAGAAGAAATAAAAAGTGATCCCTATATGAATACAATCTTTCTATTGAAACTGCAAGGCTAAATTATACTTCTAGAAGTGGAGTAACATCCATTCAAATATTTTATACCAACTTAAATGTTATATAGCAAACCTTGGTCATCAAGAGAAAACCAAAAGCACTAGGGGGCCATTGAGATGGGAATTGATATCTAAATCTAAGTGGGTTAGGAAGGATTCATTTTTGATGGATTGGAGGCAATTATTAGATTATAATAGTATGTTATATAAAATAACTTGTATATTTAATTCTACATTAGTCCTGGTTAAGAAATTGCAGAATGGCAGCTACAAATTAGAATTATATCTAATAGTAGGTGTGTAACTAGGTGACCATGTTGTTATTTTGCAGTTTTTGGGTAGGGAATACTCTCTCTAGGAGACTTTTGTCTTTGGGACAAGTGTATTGTTATATTATATTTCTGTGTTGGATACTCTCTCTACATTGATTTTTTTTATTATTAGTTTATCAATAGATGTTTTATCATATTTTGTTTGATCATGTATATGTACTACTTATAGCACAAATGGCCAACAAAATCCATCCAACAATTTATATATAAATTTTCTACTTTATTTGTAATGAATTCAGGTAAACCAATTTCATACCAACTACACCAATCTAGTTCAAATGAAATAGCTCAACTGTTGCAGCACAAATAGATTTGAGGAGTCTCAGAACAACATTGAAGTATAAATTGTTTCAAAGGAATAATAGCATATATAAATATGAAATACAAGAGCTAATATATTTACGAAACATGATATTCATTACTATATAAATACGAATTAATATCATTTCTAAAATCTCAAGTCATGTGTTCAAACTTTGAATTCCATTAAAACTATGTCTAAATGAGCTCAATAATATGTTTGAAAGTTCAAATGAAAAAGTTAGTAAAAATAAACTTACAGTTTTTCCAGAAGCTTATCAGTCATATCAATCCGAAAAGGATCCTTTGGGTCCATCTGTTTCAATATGTTTACTAACTTCTGAACCATATGGCATAAACCTTAATATCTGTTCATATTTCCACCATCCCAGAGGTTAAAACATAAAATGTGTCAGCCAAAAGCTAATCTAAAATGAAAGAAATTACATAATGTCAGAAAATACAAATATCATGAATTATGCATAATAATTTTTGTAATCATCCCGTCCAATAATATGGCAGCGTTGCATAATCAGGTTCTCTCTGTGACCCCCTTCCCTCTTCCATTCCAAAAAAATTTACCTTCTTCCAAAGCTTCTTTTCATGAAACTTTAGCTTCCTCATTTTTTTTTATAAGTTAGGCCCAAAAGGATTACTAAAAGGCCTTTTCACCTAAATGATTTGGTCTAGAACATTCTTATTGTCAAAATACAATTTGTGAGAATTGCCATTGCAATATTCCTTTTCTTTTATTTTAATACTCCCTTTTTCTGTTACGTAGTAGTGTGGGTAACCAATGATGAGATATTATATAAATATCTTTCCATCAATGAAGGAAGGTAAAGAATTAATATGCACCCTTACCTTTTCTTATTTTAGTTTGAGGTTTCCTTGACCTCTAATTCAAGGTGTTATCCCTGTTCTATCAATTGATCTGACCTGCTATTGCTTCCATTTCAGAGCACAATACACGTAAACCTGCCATTGACCTTTTAGAGGATGTCGTTCTCTAGCTTATTCAAACCAAAACACTTTTACCACTAGCCACCAAGATCTCACAACCAAGGTTGACACCCTCTCCCTCTTAATCGACTCGTTGCCCTTACCACTACCCGTCTCGACTTTTTTCCCCCACCACCACCACATCCACCACACCACTGCCCCCACGTGAAACTTGAGGTTTTACGATTTTTGATGGCCACGACCCCCTATGTGGATCTTGAAAATATCTCAATTCTTTGATTACCAAGGTACCATTGATGAAGAATGCATCACTGTTGCTTGATTTTTATATGGATGGTCTGACATTGAGTTAGTATCAATTTCGAAATGGCTTCATTACATCTTGGGTCGGCCTCTTGCAAGCTCTGGAAACTCACTTTGCACCCTCTTTTTATGATAATCCAAAGAGGACTCTGTTAAAGCCCACTCAAAAAGGGTTTGCCAATGACTACCTAACTAAATTTGAGCGCCTTGCTAACCTCATTGTGGGCTTGGCTCTAGGCTTCTTGTTGAGTTGCTTCATATCTAGTCTCTCGTTGGAAATTCACTGCGAGGTCCAAGGGATGTAGCCAATTGGTCTCCTTCAGGCCACCGCTCTCGCCAAACTCCAGGAGGATAAGATCAACAATCGACGTCGCGACTTTCGTCCCTTTTCTGCCATGTCACATTCATCTTTTTCCCCCTCATTCACTTCTTTGGCTTCGTCTATGCCCACTTCCAACCCCAAATTCCAGTTCAAGTACCTCTGTTACCATTCCAATGATAAGTGAAATACTAACCATCGTTGCAAGGCCCGCGTGCTCCTTCTCAATGCCAACGATACTGATGGGGATTTTCCTCCCACCTCTTACCTCCACTTGGAACAGCTCCCAAATCCCCATTATTGATCCCCCAGACACACCGACTCCCTAGATTAGCCTTAGTGCCATGGTAAACCTTCCAACACCAGGAAATTTTAGAGCCTAAGGTACTGTTCACGACTCCAGGCTCACCGTGCTCGTCGATGGAGGAAGCACCCACAACTTCATCCAGTCTCGAGTCACCAAGTTTCTGGGTCTCCCTTCTGCCTCCACTAATGCACTTTACGTCATTGTTGGCAATGGGTTTGTGCTGGATTGCGATCAAGTGTGCCCCATCATTTCTTTCCTTATTCAAGGCCACCTATTCATCCTCGATCTTCATGTTCTCCATATTGAAAATAATAGAAATACTTCACAATAACTAAGAAGGGGGTGTGAATTGGTTGAACCTTGGTATTTTAAAAAAAATAAGTTCAAATCAGAGTTTCAGGATCTTTATTACTTTCAAAACCAAGAAACTTTTTACTCAATCAAATAGCTCAGCCCAAGAATTCAATAAAATAAAATAGAACTTGTTGAACAATGAATATAATTCAAAGAATTAAAGATCAATGAATAAGATGAGAATAGAGATATAAAAATAAGAACACAAGCAATTTATACTGGTTCATTTCAAACCATGAAGCTACATCCTGTTTCTTCTAATTCACACTGAATTAGAGTTCTACTATTAAAAAATATTCTTACAAGCTTTTACAAGAACCTCCCCTTTATCAACCCTAGATAAAGAACAGAAATCTAAAATCCTATTAGACTTCTAAGGAGAAAGATTCAGAGAACTCTACTCTAATCTTTAAGCTAGAGAACCTTTCTCTAGTCCTAAGCTAGAAGAATCCAATTACAATTGTCAATTTCAACAAAATATGTAAACAGAATTACAATCAATGAGTTAAGGAAAGAAACAACCTGATGATCCAATGAATAACATGCATATGAATGAACAATTCAGGTTGAAAGACAAAAACAAACTCAGAACATTCTTCTTTCTTAACCTTTGAAAGAGACTTCTTGCTTTAAAGAATCACTGAAAAATCCATGAGTGTTTTAGTTGATGCAAGAACTTATAGAACTCAGAAAATCACTTTGGAAGTGTTTAGAAAGCTTATATATGCTCAAAATACGAATTGATCAAGTTACAAAACAAGCTGAGCATTGGTTCTATTTATAACAAACTTTTTTGTAACTGTCAGTAATCGATTAAACGCGCCAAATAATCGATTAAAATGCTCATGTAATCAATTAAAACAACCTTGTAATCGATTAAAGTGTTGTACAAGTTTCTGGACATGAGCAACGAGCACAATTATCAATTATTTCATTTTGTAATCGATTAAGACAGCAAGCTTCAAATATCAAAATACACTATGTAATCGATTACGATCTTTGGTAATCGATTAAATCATGAAGCTTTATAAAAAAAATGAACTATGTAATCGATTACAGCATTTGGTAATCGATTAAGACAGGAAGACAACTTTTTCAACTAAGCCTGTGTAATCGATTACTACCTATTGGTAATTGATTCTTCCAGAGCGACTTAAAATCATGTATAGCAATGTAATCGATTACTACCTATTGGTAATCGATTAAAGTGTTCAACAAAGCAGTTTATATAAAAACAAAGGTCAAATAATCGATTATTCCGATAGGTAATCGATTACATTGTTCTTGAAAGCTTTTCCTTAATGAACTAAGAACAAAATAATAAATTATACTTTTAAGGTAATCGATTACAACAGTACAAAAACTATTTTTCCAAAAACCTTTGAATCAAATTAAAACCTTATTTAAATGTTAAAAGCTTTGTTTGATTTTCATGAAGAACACTTAGTTCAATCTATGAATGAATGAGTGAATGCATGGATCAATATGATAGCTTTCCTTTTACATAAAATTCTAAGTCTTCAAGCATGTTGAAAGCTCAAAACTAATCTTGTATCAAAGACTTCCAAACATCATGAAGCTCCCCCTGTATCCAACACATATTAATGATGCAGATGTCATTTTAGGAGTCCAATGGTTAAAGGACCTTGGCCCAATAATGACGGACTATGCTTCTCTCACTATGCATTTTTAACTCTGTCAAGCTTCATGCAGACGTCGCAACTATGCCTAAAAATGCATCAACCCATCAATTGAAGAACATTCTCCACACCCAGGCTACATCTGCATTATTCCACATTTCCCTAATCCCACCTTTGTCCCCATAAACACCAAACCCTTTCCCCACCAACCCTGTCGTTGTCGCCCTCCTTGACTGCTACGACACCCTTTTTTAGCCTTCCTCACACTTCCCCCTCCACGACCCATAACTCATCAGATCCATATCTTCTCTAACTCAACCCTATTAATATTCGCCCTATTGCTATCCCCACTATAAAAAAAATCAGAGATTAACAAGCAAATCGCTGACATGCTCTCTTTCAACATAATCTACATCAGCTACGCCCTGTTTTCTTCCCATGTTCTTCTCGTGAAGAAGAAGGATGGCAGTTGGCAGTTGTATGTTGATTACCATGCCCTCAACTCCATCATTGTGAAAGAATGTTTTTCGTTGCCAACCATTGATAAACTTCTTGACGAGCTTGGTCATGCCTCGTGGTTTTCCAAACTTGATCTGCACCAGGGTTTCCACCAAATTTGCATGGACAAAGTTGACATCGCCAAAACCACGTTTTGCAAACATCACGAACACTATGTGTAACACCCCATAGGCCTCCGACGTGTTATCATCAATAATATCAGATTAGCGCATAAAACACCAATTATATAGCTCAGCGGAAGAGTATAATCGTTTTCTTGATACATTATGTATGGAATAACAGATAATTAAAAAAAAACACAATTATACAAAATCATAAGTCACGCCCCTGCTGATCCAGTTTTTCATATCATATATCAAAAAGCCAGACAATTTAATCATACAGACAAATAATCAGATATACGACAATTAGACTCAGGGGAACGTCACATATCATATAAGATCAAAGTTCTGTACATATATACATCAGTGTCCACAGTCCACACCACACATGCCGTGGTGGTACAAAAGAATATCAGT
>PYAF01006003.1:1027321-1055338 GCA_007407185.1 Glycine tomentella | reverse complement strand
ATATCACCTGAAATCATGTAAGCCCCACACGGGGTGAGATAACATATCTCAGTAAGCTCAGGGTTCTTGGGAAATCATTCCCACCCTGGCCCACAAATTCACAATACATAAACAGGCATATACATCATACATGGCCCACTGGCCTGGCCCTCTGGCCCTCAAACATAATCATCATCACAATCATAACATATGACAGGTGACAGAGCTCCTCAATGCCTGGCGGAGCTCCTCAACGCCCTGACGGAGCTCCTCAACGTCAGTACCTGTCATAATGTGGCAGAGCTCCTCAATGCCACGGGCGGAGCTCCTCAATGCCCAGAATACACGGCGGAGCTCCTCAACGCTGGTATTTATCTATTGGCCAACAGATATCTCAAGCACAGCACAAACATCAAATGCAGCATACAATCTCAATACAAGTAATGCCACGGCCAATGCATGCATCATGAATCATGACCAACACTCCCCAGGAGTGTGGTGTACAACCAAAGCGGGAATTCATCCCCCGAAAACACTGAACTTACCTGGTAAGGTCTCAGTCAGCAATTCCTTCCCAGGTCTGTGGCTCCTGCCACCAACAGTCTCAGAATCAAAGCCTAATCAAGGCACATGTAAATCTTATATTAAAATAAGCCCTCAGGCATACAATTCACAGTGCATATCATATCAGAATTCCCCTATCCTATGGTTCAGGCACGCTCAGCCTATACTAGGCTGCTCTCAGACCACTCAAGGTCCATCAGGCTGAATACAAACCATCTGAGTCATCCCAGACTCAATGTACACATACATAGGATATGGCTTTCCTCAGCCTTAACTCAATTATCATCAGAATGGACTGAGTTCCACTCAAAGTCCATCTAACTAGCCTCTCAGGCTCAACATAAGCATAACTAAGGCTCTGGCATGTCAGAAGACAATCATAAGTGATCATTACACAGGCCACTTAGGCAACACAGAGCCAAGATTCAAAGTCATCAGAATCAAAAACTGAAAGTTAATCCTTCATCATTACATGGCCCTGAGTAAATCTCTTTACAGGACCCTGGGCTAATTCTAGCCCCATTTCACTGTGGGTCACATTACTCAGGAAACCCAAATTCACTGAGAATCAAGAGAACTCAGGTTCCTTACCTCAGTAGCGACCAAGGAGACCTCAGAACAGCCTCTCCGAGCTATAATGTTCGTCTCCTGCCGTAGGTCTCGCCTATTCTCAAGTTCTCTGAGGTTTTCCACTTAAGAACTCACCCTCTCACTCACAAGGGGTTTTCATGTAACAGATGAAAGATTTCAGCTTTTTAATCGGTTAAAACTAGTTTCTAGGCCTCAGGAAAGTGTTTAGGCTAGTATATAAGGTACTAGGGAGCTTGGAACGTCCATTAATGGAGGTTGGAGGTCCAGGGAAGAAGAAAGGCTTTTTCCCTCTCCATTTTCGCGTTCTGCCCTTTATATACTCAGCCTGCCCGAGCTCCCGCGCGATCCGTGCCGCCTCCCGCGCGATCCGCGCCACAATGTCGGTGAACTGGGGCTATCAGCGCCATCCCCGTGCTAACCGCGTGCACCTTTCAAGACCTTTGGCGCCACCCGCGCCACCTCTGGCACTGTCCGCGTGAAAATCCAGAGAAAATTGGTTTTCCAGGGCACTTATGGCGCGATCCGCGCGGCCCTTGGCGCCATCCGTGCTAACCTCTCGAGTAACCCACGCTCTCAGCGCCATGGCCACGCCCTCAGCGTGAACTGGCAGAACCTATGGCGCCACCAGCGCCGTCCTGGCGCTATCAGCGCCACAGCCAATGGGTATGGCGCTATCAGCGCCAACCCTGGCGCGACCCGCGCCACACCAAAAAAAATCAGGTTTTCTGATGTGAATCCCCGCGCGACAGCGCGGGGGTATGGCGCCAACCATGCCATAACGTAGGGTTATCACACTATGAGTACCGGATGATGCCATTTGGCTTGTGCAATGCGCCCTCCACCTTCCAAAAGATGATGAATGAGACCCTCAAACTCTTCCTTTGCAACGTCACTATATTTTTTTGATGACATACTGGTATACAATGACTCTTTCACTGTCCACCTTCATTAGTTGGATACACTATTGGGTGATGGAGTCAAACTCGAACAGCTTCTTGGATACACTGTTCAAGGAGACCCAACCAATGTTACTCGTTAGCTTCATCTGAAGAATCAAACTCAATACCTCGAAGAGGCACTGGTACATAAAGAAGAAGGACGGACCACCTGGTGTTGTACTCAAGAAAATGAAGTCATCACTCCCATAGGCCTCATTGGCAACCTTACAAGAATCCTCAAGGGTTGTCAACCTATTTGATGACGCAGGGCGTTAACATATGCCCCTGAGGTGATGGAGGACCAATATATCAGAACGTCATCCCTCACTCAGTCGTAGCCAATGACAGCAGGGGTGGATAACGACGACCCAACGATACGACTGTGTTGCATGCAAGGAAAAGCCCAGACATTTCCATCGCTACTCTTCCTCGCCCCTCCAGAAGCAGAAAGAGGGAGAATGGTGGTAATCAACACATGTTCCTTGACCCGAGGGGCAGCCATAGGCCACACCCTTTGACGAAGGTGGGAAGTACCCTCGCCAGCACGACATGAGTCTGCCTTCCTCCCTGAACACGATGACTCATTATCAGAGGCTCCATGGTGGGTCTTCTCCTCTGAGGAATCACTGACAAAGATGACGTCACGCATCAGGGATTACTCAATTGAGCCCCCAGAATCACTCTCACCAACACCAAGAGAAGAATCGAAGATGGGAGACACAAACAATATCAGAGAAGAAAAAAGTGTACCTAGAATGGAGAAAGAGAAAACGAGAGGAAGACCAAGAAAGCAAAGGAAGATTCTGGAAGGAAGGTCAAGAATACAAGGATGGTGATCACAGAAACATTAAACGTCCACTCCATTTAAATAGAGGTGCAACTTTCCAGTTATTGGCAAGATTTGAAATGAGTCCCTTAAAATCCGCACCACGATAAGACTCCACTCACCCACTAATGCACGTCTCCACACACTCCACAAGTACTATGCGTGTGTCGCACGCACCTATGGTAAAAGACAAGTGCAACGCTTGCTTTTAATCCACTCTCCAACGGTCAGATAAGGGAAAAAATGTCCAACCTGGACACCTTACTTGCCTAACATGTCCGACCTAGCCTGCAAAATAAAAGCATGTCCTTCTTGTACAATCCAACAATGGCAACCCAGACAACACTTGTCCAAGCTGGGGGCTTAACAAGCTCGACACACTTACATTTCTCACACTTGTCAAGGTTATCACCATCGACACTGGATAGCAGTTGTCCACGCTCAGGGGCTCAACAAACGTGCGACCCTATTACCTTTCAAGGCTACCACCCTTGACACCAGACAATCACCATTGACGCCAGACGCTCTTATTCGACACCAGACAACCTCTTTCGCCCGTAAGCTGGCTCAAAAGTTGGGGGCCCTATGTACCGTCCAAGATCTGAAAAATACACATGGCCACTTATATGAGACTTCTGTACACGTGTCAACCCTCCACATCAGTCCTGCTATAGGAGCACAGATGTCTACTGACGCTAGGGTATATGGACATTGATTATGCTATCAAAATCCTTTCCTTCCCGACATTGGGTAACACCCTAAAATTTTGATAACTGAAAATAGATATTTGGTGTATTTGTTGTGATTGTTTGATTATTTGATTATTTTAGATTAATTAAAATTTTATGTGAATTATCCATGCGCAATTGCTTGGTGTAGATGTCAAGTTATGTGGAATTGTTAGAGTTGCGTTGTAATTGAGTGATTCCGAGTTTGACACGAAACCTATTTTAGTAAAAGCACCATTCTGGATTGGTTAACTATTGGATCTCCTTCACATTTTAAAGGTAAGTTCCTAACCCAAATATGTGACCTTCGACATTTGGGATTATCAAAATAACTTTTGGAGTGTGAGCAATTAATTTTTTTACTGAACCAAAAATTTTAAAATTGGGTTAGCTCGCCAAGCGAATTTTGCAAGCATTTTTGCTCACCTGGGCGAGTCAAGGCGGTGATAAATACGTACAGCAGCCTCTAAATCATGAAAATGGAACTTCTTCCTCCAAACAGCCACCCCACCTCCCACCATCATCCTTCACCACCCAATACCATCGGTGACCACCATGGTCCGCCATTACTTGCCACGAGACCACCGTACGAAGAGGATCCCTTTAATCGGAGCAGAATCTTCAAAACTCAACTAGAGGATTCAGTAGAGAATAGAGCCTCCAATCCTCCTTTCTAGGTTTATTTAAGGTAACCATAGTTTTCTTGTCTTCTTGTAGCTAGTTTTAAGCCTCTCTTGATATCACTTGTGATTCGGGTACCATTATTGGCTATTTCTATACTTCCTTTAAAAACCCTTTGAAAATGAGATGCTGTAAAAGTCTCCTTTTTATGAAACTAATGTCATTTTTGTAATCCTTGTTGAACACTGGTCATATTGATGTGATCAAAATTTCAAAATGATGTCTTTTGATGTGGACTCTCAAAACACCATTTTAGCCCTTTTTAAATTTGAGTGGGTATTTGATCCCGAATGCTAATGTTAGCCTGTTTTTGAAATCTATACTAAATTATCTTCAATTTGGTACATAGAGCTCCGTGTTTGGGCCAAAGCACGTGAACTTGAGAGATCCCAAAATGACGTTTCAATGAGCTAATAGAGGGATATTGATAGGTAAGGAGAGTTTATTATTTTGGCGATAGTTTAGATACCATAGTTGAGGGCCAGGGAGTCCAACTATGAAGATAACTGCATGTCCCTGCTATGTGCTGGTTTTCAAGAAAAACTACGTTTTTAACTAATGGGATGTGATGTATTTATAATTGATGTGTATTTGTTCCTGTGTGTGCTCGTTTTCAAGAAACACTATATTTTTAACTAATGGGATGCGATGAATTGGCTTGATGAATAAAACTATGATTGATGTTGTTGTTGTTGTAATTGATTGGATTTTTAGGAAAAGTCTTAATTACAGAGGAGACTCTGCCCAAAATTTTATGATATGTTTTCCTATTTAATTCTTTATTAAATTTTTAAATGGGCATAAAAGTGTGTTTTCTATATTGCAGTCCTCCTCTTTAATTTAGAAAAAATTTCCTAATGTACTAGTCTCGTGGTAATATGGATTATGGATGAATGAGGTGATATTGATGACATTGATAATGTTGAAGTGAGATGTTATTGATGTATGGGTGATGATTGAATGATATAATGATGATGTGTTTGATGATGTACAAATAAAATAATGTTGATGTGGTTAATGATGTTGAAATGAAATGACTTTGATATGTATAATGATGATATCGAGATGATGTGATGTTGATAATGACATTAATGAGAGATAATGTTGATGTGGACAATGTCATTGTGTGGTGTGGATACACATGGATACCCATGGGGGTGCATGACGGGTTACCCTAGCGAGGAAGGATTTGTTCCTAGTCAGGTCATGTATTGATGGTGCCCATGATTGTATGATGTGTATGTCCATGTGGGATGCAGTGATCAGTTGGTTACCCTTGCGAGGATGGATTTGTTCCTAGCCACGGTCAGTGCATCGGTGAGCCCACATTAGTGTGTTATGTATGTACATGGGGGGTGCATGACGGGTTACTCTTGCGAGGAAGGATTTGTTCCTAGCCGGATCATGCATTGATGATGCTCATGTTTCATACTTCATTTGCATAGATAGAAATAGAATGAAGGCACTCGCGTACCTGTGAGTTTCTGTGGGCTGAAAACGCAGGTACTAAGGGATCATCAGGTTTGGAATTTCCTAACAACGCTGGCTGATCACTAGGGGGATGGCCACTGCAAGACAGGATGGCCCTGATAGGTAGTGAATCATTTTTCCTGTGAAAGGTTATTTGTAACATCCTGAAATTTCAAAAACTATGGTCAAAATATTATATGAATTATTCTTGCATATCTATTGATGTGAGTATTAGGTTATGAGAGATTTGATGGTCTATATTTGAATTATTTGGGTGAAATATCAATTAGAGACATTACAAAAATGTTTGAGGAGAAATGACCATATTGCTCTGCCCTTAAAACAGAAATTACAAAAATGCCCTTAGATATTTTGGTAAGATATTTTAAGGTGGGAATTACAAAAATACCCTTTGATATTTTGGAAAATTATAATCATGCCCCTAGAGTGACAAATTACCATAATACCCTTGAGGCTAAAATTATTGAGACACCCTTAGAGATTTTGTGAAAACTTGATGAAATTACAGAATACTCTTAGACAGCAGATTATCAAAATACTTTGTGACAGAAAACCCTAGAATAAAATTTCTATGAATTTTATAAGGTAATAACTTTGAAACTTTATTCAAAAGAATTCAAGCATCAGAAAAATATGGGAAAATGATAAATAAAATCTATGGAATTTTCTCTTAATTGTAGTATATGTAGACTTATTTAATAAAATGGTTTGGTAATTTTGATGGTCAAAAGTAGTATGGACCAATCATAATTAAGGTAAAAGCAGTCTTGTATGTAAAGTCTGTGTGACACTCTGTATAGACTGCTTGTGAGCAATTTATACTGTAATTGAAGTCAGTTTCTAGAAAACTCTAAAGTTCTATTATTTAATATTTTCTTTTAGGTAGAAGAGTTCAAATTGAACTTTACTTCTTCCTATAAAAGGCCATGTGTGAAGATGAATTCGTATTGAATTTTACTTCCTTCCAATGAATGCTATGTGTGAAGCTATCTTTAAATTGAATTGTTCTTCTTCATAAAAGGTTACATGTGGATACAAGGAAAACCACATAATTTTCTTCTCTTTAAGAAAATGAAAACATGATAAATAGAAAAATATCTTAAGCTTCATAAATTAAAATGATAAGATACAATCATGAAGGCTTAAGAAACATCTAGTCACTTGTAAGCCACCATTGATGAAGAGATAAGAAGCCATCTTGCTTTGGGAATTATTTATACAAAGTAGCATGAAAGAAAGTAAATTTTCTCCTCCTTCTTTGTTGTCCACGTGAATAAGCTAGAAGAAGAGAGAAACTTCATGAACATGCCAAGTAAGAGGACGGAAGAAAGGTGTCATGCCTTGAAGGACATGTGTACAAGATGGCATGAAGAAAAGAAAAATCTTCTCCTATTTATTGGATGATGGAGAACCATGGAGAAACTTCATGATTTTTCAAGTGGAGGGACACTTGGAAGAAAGAAGGAAGAAGCTTCAAGACCATGACAAGTGGTGGGATACTTGTAAAGGTCATCACAAGTGTAGGGACACTTGTAATGGAAGCATCATGACTTAGGAGATTTTTGCAAATATTTTATTATTTTCCAAACTCTATATAAAGGGGGGAAAGGCCTTAAATGGAAGTCATTCTCAAGACTTCATCCTATTACACCTTCACGTGAATCTCTTTCCCATCTCTTTCATTTCATTTTCATCCTTTCCTTTCCAAAGCATAAAGAGACTCCATTTTCCCTTGAAGATCACGTGTAGAAGCTAGTACCATTAGGAAGAGATAAACAAGCTTCATAAGAACTTATAAGGTATGTATAGGGAAGCTTTATGATAAAGATAGTTTAAGTGTTGTTTATGATAAAGATAATTTAAGTGTTGTTTATGAAAAGATAGTTTAAGTGTTATTTGTGTTTGAACAAGTGCTTGAAGTTCTGCGTAGTATGAATTGTATCTGAGAAATTGTTGGACTCAAGTTATAGTTATATGATTGAGTGCTTGAATGAAGTTCATGTGTTGTTGAGTGTTTTCTATACATGGGTGATATGTTCTTGAATAGCAAGCTGAGTTCTATACTTGATTTATATTGAATCTCTGAGTAAATTATGTGAGACAATGATTAGAGATTGATGTGGAAAATACATAAGTTGATAAAATGAATGAGCCATGCATAAGTGAAACCATCTCATGTGTATCATAAGAGTTGCGTCAGAATGAAGGTGTGCCTCAGAGCGGAGGTGTGTCAGATAGTTACAAGAACTGAATCCGTGCGTTCAGATAAGAGAAGTCTGAGCTAGGGGTGACTCTTGCAGTACGGAATCACATCACATGAAGTGTGAGTGAGAACATAGGGAACACTGGGGTACCCTGACTGGTCGGATAAGTTCTTGACCACTGAGATGGGACTATCTTGACAATTGATACTACATGTTGATGTGTCTCATAAGAGTTGCCTCAAAGTGGAGGTGTATATAAGAGTTGTCTCAAAGAGGAGGTGTGTCAGATAGCTGCAGGAACTGAGTCCTTGCGTTCAGACAAAAGGTGTTTGAGCTGGGGGGTAAGTCTTGCGGTGGGGAATCACACCACCCATAATGATCACATGAAGTATGGGTGAGAACCTGTGCAACACCGGGAGACCCTGACTGGTCGGATAAGTTCTGTGCCACAGGGATGGGGCTATCTTGACAATTGGTACGAAATATTGAAAGAGTTTAAGAGAATCATGCATCATGGTAAGAGTCTAAGAGAATCATGCATCTTTGAGGATGTTGTTATGAATACCTGCATATTGAATATATTCTGTTGCTTAAATTATGTTTATCATAAACTTATCCTGTACTTTGTGTCTGTGGTTGACACCTGCTATGATCTTGATTTTATTCGGGCGAGCAGATGAACAACAAAGAGAGACTATTAGCTGTCTACAAGAAGAGAATTTTGTTTGAAGATGTAATATTTTGAAGAGGTTATGTTTGAAGATGTATTTCTTTGTTACGGAGTGTTTTAGTTGTTTGTACTATGTAATAGAATTGATACCAGTCTGTATTTTATTGTACATCAGATTTATAAATATCAATCAGTGAGGAAAAATCTTTTGTACTCTTATTATATATTACTTCAGAATTATAAATATTACCCAGTAATAAAATTTTCTTGGAGTACCAGTTATTGACAAAATTTTGTTATATTCAGTTGAGAGCTTTTAAGAAAATTGAAAAGAATTTTTCATTAAAAATCAATAATAACAAGATTGCGAGTTGAGGTGTTACACTATTTCCAGAATATGGTACAACATTGCATGATGATAGATGAGTCAGGTGCATGCATCATTCTGTGTATGATTGTTTGAGTTGTGAAATGTATTGGATGATTGATTTATTGAGTGTGTAATGGAATCATGGATTTTTGTTAATGATTGTGGTAGGTAATGTTGTTTCCTTCCCAATTGTTACTATATGATGTTTGTTGGTTTTATATAATAAACTCACCCTTGCATTTGTTGTACCGTGTGGTTGGTACCTGTGATGATCGCGAACTTTCGTTCGTGCAAGTAGATGAGCAACAATAGGTGACCTTGGAGGGAGATTTTTTTTTGGAGCTGCCAAGCCGACGTGATGATGTTGGAATTCTTTTTGGGAAAGAGTTGTGTTTTGTTAATCAACTCTTTCTTAGTTCTTCGATTCTTTTTGTTGGTCATGTAAGATTCAGGGGTAAATATATGTAAAATCAAATTAAATTTTGATATGTAAA
The DNA here is from genome assembly GCA_007407185.1 of Glycine tomentella. Taxonomy (NCBI): domain Eukaryota; kingdom Viridiplantae; phylum Streptophyta; class Magnoliopsida; order Fabales; family Fabaceae; genus Glycine; species Glycine tomentella. The sequence continues at coordinate 1,045,802 of PYAF01006003.1, read as the reverse complement.
TGATATGTACTGGTTCAATATATGCATACATGTGTATTCAATTCTATAATTGTATCATATGTATAATAATGGTACTATCGCGAAAAAAATTTACTACCATTTTCATAATCAAATTAATGGAGTTTTCATATTAAAATTGAAATTGCACGATCTAGAATTAGTGATATCGTAGCGACGAGGTGGGTCGTTACACATTGTAGCTAATCTTAAAACTCTGGAAGGGAAATGTCTGACTCTTTTCTTGTATATTTTATTCTAAATACTCTCCCAGCATTATATGGTCCCTTTAAAACATCCTAGAATGCACATAATAAAAAATGGTTTATTAATGAACTCATGACCATGTGTGTTCAGGAGGAGAAAAGGCTGCAATTGGAACAAGAAGAGTGTTCTCTTATGACGACTGAAAAGAAGGATGATAAGAAAGGCCATAAGAACAAGGGAAGTGCTAAAATATCACCTTAAGTTGGAATTAAGAAAGAATCTAGGTGTTTCTCCTGCAAAAAGAAGGGGCACATGAAGAAAGATTGTCCTAAGTTCAAGCTATGGTTTGAAAAGAAATGTATGCCTACCTCTTTAGTTTGTTACGAATCTAATATGATTAATATTAATCATAACACATGGTGGATTGATTCTGATTTTACAATCCATGTTTCAAATATTTTGTAGGGTATGGAAAGCCTAAAGAAGCGAGTGGGAATTGAGTTATACATCTATTCAAGAAGTAAGATGAGTTCACATGTGGAGACTATTGGGACTTGCAATTTAATTTTTAGTAAGTGGTTTTGTTTTAAATTTGGGAAAGACATTTTATGTTCCTAGTTTTTTTAAGAATTTAATTTTAGTTTTAAAACTTGTACCCTTTGGTTATTCCTTTTCATTTTATGAGACATCTTTTAGTTCATTTTATAAATCTAAGTCTGTTGGGAATGATGCATTTTCTGACGGTCTTTTCTATATTAATTTCAAAACCACTTACTTAAAAATAAATTACAAGTCCCAATAGCCTCCACAGGTGAACTCAACTTGCTTCCTAAATAAATGCATAGCTCATTTTCACATAAACATTATGATAAAACTATCAAGTTATATTTCTTGATCCTTATGGGCAAATAAATAAATATATAATTTAATCAACAACATCAACAACACCTTTAACCCAAGTTAATTGGGGTCGGTGGTAGATGAACCTAATGATAGATCGAAAATAAGACAAAAAAAAAAGAAAGGAAAAGGGGAAGAAAAAGTGAAAATAAGACAAAAGAGATGAAAAATAAACTAAAATAAAAGAGGGGTGAAAGGAGGAGAGGAAAAATAAAGAGGAAAAGAACTATAAAAAAAACTTAATATTTTATCCTAATTAATCATACAAAATTATAATAGAAATTCTTATGGGATAATATCTACTATATTATATATGGCTAAGTACAATTAATATTATCTACATTATGTGATCTAAAGGTTCTTAATATATAACATAAATAATTAAAGTTATTGTGACTAAGCTTTAATTAATTAAATTACATAGATCGTTTAATATTATCTTTATATTATTGCATCAAACTATAAGAAGTAATGTCAAATAATTAAATATCAGAATCATAATAGGAATAGTAACATGAAAAATGTAACAATTAATTACAATATTATGTCTAATTCCTTATATGATCTTTAAACAACTTAATATATATAATTTTAATCAAATTATAGATGTTGTGACTAATCCATAATTAATCAAGATTATAAAGATCATTTAGACATATAACTTAATCAGATGAGAATGAATCATATTATGCACTTCAAAATCAAGATATAAAACAATGATGAATAAAATTTTCATATACAATTGCATATAATTGAAACATAATATTATGCATTTGATTTAATATATATATATATATATATATGATAGAATAAATTTTTTCCAAAAATATATTCATGCATAAAACAAATCAAAACTCCACAAATTGCAAAAGTAAACAGACATGCACAAGCATATAAGATACAAGAAAATGAGTAAATATCAAATAACCTCAAATACCTCAGTTGCTCGTGCGAGTTTCAGTAAGTGGCAGGTCATGGTTTTGAGACCCACACAACACATAAATGTTTAATGTTCCATTCCGCCCCCCCCCCCCTTTTTGCTGTTCATCATCTTCAACATTTGACATGTCAATCCGACCCATATGCAGACCGGATCGGTTCTCACTCATTTTGGTACCATTTTACACTATTCAACACCCAGAAAACAAGGAAATCAATCAAAATAAAGATTTTTAATCTTATTTTTAACAATCGAGGCTCTAAACATCAAAAATGAAAATAGATCGGAACAATACCGAAAAACGAAAATGGACACGGCAAAGGCAAATGAGGCTTTGATACCAAATGAAAGTTCTAAAATATACTTTATGATCTAATCATGCTTATACACAAACAACAGAAGCAATTAGATCAAGTACGGAAAAAATTAAGATCATAAATACTTTCCGCCATTGCTATTCTCGTTTGCTCCGAAGATGAGTTGCAATTGGCTGTGAGTCAAGTAATATGTGAGTGTTTCATAAGTCTTCCAAATTCTTGCTCTCTTGCACAGATGGTGTATTACAGTTTTATGAGAGTGAGCTCAAGGACTCCAAATATACACTGTATATAGAACCTAACCAGTAAAGTGTCTATTATTAGTGGTGTGCAGAAAATTAGTTATTAAGATTTTTCTGTTGCTGAAATAATGTGAACCATATTTTTTACTTTATCCTTAATCAATTACCAAAATCACCAAAAATAAAAGCACGACACTCTTACATTTAACACTCAAGTTTGGAAATACATAACATTACAAAAACATTCCTATATCCTAATCTTCTCAAACACTGAAATTATAATTTTAGAAGACAATTTTTCATGCAATTTTTCAAACATTTTCCTATCACTAACCTCTCTGTCATTCCAGAAAAGGCCACAAGTTCTCACTCACAAATCATTCCACTGCCCACCACTCAATGAGAAGGAACAAAAATTCTATCCAATACTTTCCTCCAAATGCAAGAGTTAACCTTACCTATGCAATTTTGCAGAATATTTTAGTTGTCAATTCCTCTACATTTTATTTCTTAGTGTTACATTTGTTTCAAACTTTTTTTTAACAGTTATTTTAATCAGTCGACATATTAACAATTAGTAATGCCGTGAAAAATAGTAATTGATAACAGAGGCAACAACCCAAACGACCAATAACAGTACTTGATAAAAGAAGATAACGTAACCGACATTTTAAATGACAAAGACAATTGAACATAACCAAACTTCATAAACAATACTTAACACAATGAATCATTCTAGTCAACATTATGACCATGTCTCATTCCATTTGGGTAACTGGTTTGTTAAAAATAGCTAAAATCTCTATGGGACAATAACGTTCCCAGTAGTTGGATTCTGCTAACAACTTAAACACGTCTTCATCGCTTGTCAACTCTATTATGTGATATTCGATTGTGTAATATGAATATTTTGCATAGGCTGGCTGTTGGAAAAACAATTTCCTTACCAACTGTGAGTTGTGAATTTCATAAGGGGGAACCTCAACAGGCGCAACTTACTTTATGACATCCTTTAGTGTTTCAATGTTGCATCCTAAAGGAATTTCAAACCTTATTGGGTTTGTTTCAGTGAAGGAATAACCCACAAAATCGCCTTGTCGTGCTATGTTCCACTTGCCGTTGTAATATAGCATTGCATCATGTGTAGGGACGATGGTGGATCGAAGTCTGTTGAGTATACCATTGAGTGTTTTGTTGACGGTGCATAATATTTCTATAGGGCCAGCACTTGGCATTTGGTCATTGCACATTAACATTGTGCAAACATCATCATCATTTGTGAGTTGCAGAGAATGAAAAAAAAATATTGCTGACATGCATGTAGGGATGGCTGTCGGTAGTAGATTTCATCAAGAAAGTGGTCATTGGTTAGCAAAAAGGTGTCGTGCATCCTACTCTTGAGTGTTTGGAAAGAACACTCATTAGGAACTCGCATTGGTATTGGAGTATGGCATGAAAAGAAATGCCTTTTTCATTGTGTTTCATTGATCCATTTGGAAAAATGAATGCTAATTGGGAGTCACCAATGGTCTGACTGCTTGTTTCTCCTAAAAATGCCATAGTATTCAGATTGAATTTGGATTGTGGAAGCATGTTGTGTAGGAGTGGGAGTGTGTGCCTTATATAGGGGTGAATGACGCCCAAATTTAGGCGTGTCTAGTCACGCCCTATTTTGGCATGTTTAGTCACGCCTTTTTTGTTAGGCGTGTTCAGTCACGCCCTATTTGGGCGTGTTCAGTCACGCTCTATTTGTTAGGTGTGTTTAGTCACGCCCTATTTAGGCGTGTTCAATCGCGTCCTATTTGGGCGTGTTTTCATCATTCACTCTACTCAGTCCACTCACTGTCACTCAGGCGAGACAATCGCGTCCTTTTTCCTCTTCGGTCTTTTGTATTCCACTCTCTCTCTACTTACTTAGTACGTCATTTTTGCCCTCACGTTATTATTTCAGATAACTGGTTATTCTATTAAAACCTAATTAATAACTTTACTTAAAGTAGCATTACACTCACGTTATTATTTTGATCAGCACACTACAACGAATTTCAATTTGAATTATATTACATTTGTTTCCAAGGAAACCTAAATTTAAATAACTTGTTTTTTTCCTATAGCCTATATTTGGAGGGTAAAAGGGTTTATTGAAATTCCATGATTGTGACAATTGTGTGAAAGGTAGAGGCTTCTCTGCTAGAAATAATTAAGAAATTGTGTTTTCCAAAATGGACTAGTAAACATGAAGATTAAAAAAGATGAAATCAAAGGCAGTCATGTGGTGTGGAAATGGTGATTGTTGAGGGAGAGAAAGATGCATAGGCATAATAGGATCGATTAGTTCAAGTAAATAAGCAAATCCCAAAATATTGAATCTTTACAGTACAATTTTTTCTTAAGACTGTCTTTATAGGGATAATTTTGGATAACTAATTTTGCTTACATTGTCATGTTCATTATTCTTTAGAAAGATAGGAAAATTATAAGTGTCGTGAGGTGCGTGGACCCGCCTAAAAAAATGTATTAATTTGGTGTTTAGTGTGATTGGTTTAGGGTTGATGGTTTGCGGTTTAGGGTAATCCATTTTGAAAACGTGATCGTCCTATGTCTAATCACATGCAAAACATGATGAATAATATCACCTCTCCCAACCAAATACAGGGGTTAGACAACATTTTTATAAATCAAATGCATTAACATCATATTAATTAAAAAAAACATAATTACAAATTCATGAAGTACCACCACGAGTAGGACAATTTCGCCGATTATGTCCAACCTGTTTGCAAATTCCGCATTTGACGCGTCTTGGAATTGTTTCCACTTTGTCCATCTCGTTACGCATTCTGGTGGACCTTGGACGACCCTTTGCAAGCAACATGTCTCTATCAGGTATGACAATTGGACCTTCACTCGATGGAATAGCACGTTCATTACCGATTGGCTGCCATGGCAATGAATAAGCCTGAACCAAGTTGCTTACGAGGAAGACATCATCCACAAACTGATAAGGATTTTAGCGAACATGTAAAGCAGCAGTTGCAGCGTGACTACATGGGTATTTGAAGGCCTTAAACTTGTCACACTGACAAGAACGCTCTGTAAGATTGACTGAATATGACCTATCTCAATCCTCCTCCACCTGAAATAATGTTTACTCAACATTATACGTGCCTACATGGTGGCCTGTAGCAAGGGTCTGATTATGCCTTATAGCATCAACAACATTTTTGCAATGTCATTGTGAATGGTCAAGCTGTGAAACAGCCGCCTGACCTCTGCATACAAAATAATGAACCAATCGAGTATACGTGTGCTTCACAAGAGCAGTGATAGGCATGTTCCTTGCTCCCTTGAACACCATATTCACTGATTCTGACAAGTTTGTTGTCATATGGTCATATCTTTTACCCTCTACATCATATGCACGTGTCCACTTTTCCTTAGGGATGTCATCAATCCATTCTGCAACCTCATGACTGGTATCACGAAACCATGCAAACGGGGTGTCAAAATCAACCATACTGGGAGAATAACCTAAAGAATAATAATAACATTAACACTATTCCGTTTATAGATTTGTCTCAGCTTAATGTATTTCAAAATAGTTGTTAACATACCTAAAGTCATGAGGGTCTTCTTCAATCTTGCACTCTTGAACCTTTGATTAAAATTACTGGCAATATGACGAAGGCAAAACATGTGATGCGCAAAAGGTGGTTGCCACCCGGCATGATTCTCCACAGCAGATAATATGCTCCAGTGCCGATCTGAAATGAGACACATATTTTGCATTTGGGTAACGTGGAAGTGAATGTTAGCAAGGGAGTATTCCCAGGCTTCCAACGTCTCCCCCTCAACAATGGCTAATGCCAGTGACAGACACTCATTATTTCCATCTTGACTCGTGGCAATCAACAATTTTCCTTTATACTTGCCATATAAATGAGTCCTATCAATTTGAATGATGAGTTTGCAAAATTTAAAAGCCTCGCAACACTGCCTAAAAGTCCAAAACATGCGATGAAGCACACGCTTTGCCCGTACCATTCGATTTGCCACAAAATAAGCATTTGTTTGAATATCATAAAAAGAACCTGGTGAAAACCGAAGCATGTAGTTGCACCACCTCGACAAAAATGCATAAGATTCTTCCCAATCCCCATAAATCATTGTCATTGCTTTCTGCTTCGCATACCAAGTCTTTCCATATGAAACTTTAAATCCATATGTATTGGTGATCCTCTCCTGAACCAATGCAATTGACACAGACGATTCCTCCTTAACCATTCCTAATAATGAAATGGTAACATTGACATTAACAACATACCTTTAAAAACAATATTCTTCATATTAAGCAAATTTAATAGAAACATACCGAGTACAAGTAATAACATCAACATCAAGCTGTTTTTGACCCTGTGTAATATGATCATTTAGGCAATTGTGTTTTCCACCCCATCTTGAAACAAGTCACTTCTCACCGTACGTTGGTTTGATTACCCTAACCCCCAAGGGCAACCATCGTTGTTTCGAATACACTTCATGCTAAACTTGTTAGGCTTGCTCTCAACCACAGATGCTTCTTAATGCTCTTTCATGAGGTTCTGCTTAATTGCAAATTGTGCATTCATTTTGGATGCAAATTCCTGTTTAACAAATAAATCGTCCCCTAATTGCCATGAACCTTGCACTAAACCTGAACCCGAACCCGAAGCAGAACCGGTAAAAGATTCTTCTTCACTTGGATGATTCCAATCAATATATGTGTAATGTGGAATTCCATCCCAAAAAGGAACGACCTCAGCACCTAAACATATCAGGCAAATAAAATACTATAATATACAACTACACATATATGACTACATTTGCACTGATTAAAGCAACTAACATACCTTCGACAACTTGTTCTGGTTGAGTAGATCCAACGTCAACATGATGACGGATTTGAGACGACCCACATTAGTTTCTTCTTGGAATTCAGTCGTATGCACACTAGCATCCGTATCATTATCCGACGCACTAGCATCTTCCTCAAGAAGACGATCTTCTATTGCGATATTTTCATCATCGTCATCCTCATCATCATCATCCATAACCCAAGTTGGGCCATGTTCAGCTTTCTCAGACACGTTTACACCTGGAGCAGCATATGATGCTTTATTATGTGCAGAATTAAAAGCAACTGACCTTATGGGTAAGGGTAAAATAACATCCCCCACTCCGGTATAATCCACGTATAATTCTAACAAATCATTTGTTGACTGCTTCAAAAATTGGTCCATTATAATTTTTATGTCTTCATCATCCAGCAGCTGGCTCCCCGTGTAATGATCGTGTTGCCATAATCTTGTCGTCACCAAAGTGATACGTTGGTTGTCTTTTAGACCTAATTTTTGGCATATCTTCTCATGCAATTCACTCACTATTGATCTTCGATTGATATGTGTTAGCATGTTGTCCCTTCAAAAACAACACCCCCGTCATCCTCTAACTTTCCTTCCATTAAAAAATAACATAACACGAACACTCTCACTACCTGAACTCATATCTTGCCAAGCAACACAACACAATTTTTAACATAAAAATTTTTCTCAATGTGAGAAGTAAAAACCACGAGACCAATCTCGGAGTCCACTGAAATTTTTCACTATCAATAAAGTGAGATTACAAAAGGGTTCCAGCAACCATTACAATCAACAAATAACTTTAACAAAAGTTGTATCAAACCATCACAAGAGTTAAGCATACAAAATAGGCTTCTGTACGAAATTAATTCCCACCATTGGAAATAAATAAATCCCAACTGTCAAATTGACTTATTGCAAGAGAGGAACACACTGACCAAATACAATCCAACGGTTGAGCAAAGAGATAACCCTTTCTCAATATCACTGTCTGACACAAGACAAAACAGAGCATGAATTCTGATAACCTTAGTTTGCAGTTGAAACACTCCCTCTTGAAAACACATCAATGAATGATCCGAATGGTCGGAATGTAGAAACAGATTTGATTAACCCTTTCTCAAAGTTTGAATGCGATCCAACGGTTAATATGAGAGAAATGTCCCTCTCAACACCGCTGCCTTTTTCAGAAAACGGATTCAAAACTAGTTCAGGTTGGGAATTACCGGTGATGCTACAAGCCTCTATCTAAGAAACCAATCGTTAGATGAGTAGTGGTGAGTTACGAACTTTCTGTAAAAGTTTCAGCAAGACCCAATAGTTAAACAAGGAGATCGAGAAGATTGAAGGATGACAGTTTTTGTCATTCTCAACATGCGAATTTGGATGCTCTCTTTCTCTTCTCCTTTTTCTCTCTCTTGTGTTTTCAAATTAACTGCTGACCTATCAAAAGAAGGAACCCTAATATTTTCTTATTGGACTGGATTTGACTTGGGATTTAAGCCCAACAGGCTCGTCATCAAAGGTTATTTTGTGAACCTATCAAGTTTAGCTAATTGGAAAATATTTCCCCAAACCAGCTTTTGATTTAGCGCAAGTTAACTGCAGCTTAAACTCATCCCAGGAAGAGAAAAGGAACCATGGGTTTTACGTGCTAAAGAAGATTCAGTCCAAATTGGAAGCAAACCCCCAGCTAACATCGCTCAACCAGTGCCACAAACCCTTATTTATATAAGTTGTGGATGGGAAAGTTTTAAAGAGGTATCCACTCTTAATGTTTTCTGGGTGTGTTTTGACTTTTCTCAAACTTGAGTTCTCTTTATGTTAATTTTAAAAGTTGCTGACAGGACTGCAAGTCATTGTTGTCTAGTAAGGCATGGTATTTGGAAAAAGCTCGCGGTTTTAATTTCTTTCCTGGTACCCAGAGGTATTTATGTTTTTCTTTTATTTCTTAATTATTTATTTATTTGTAGTATTTACTTATTATCATAATTGCTTTCACTCTTGCATAAAAAATCTTAACGGAGTTAATAAATCTTCCTTTCTATCATTCTCTGAGTTACATTGTAATTGCATTTCAACTTTGTATTCATCTGGAACACGAACCTTTTTTTTGGTATAGGGCACAAACCTTTGATATAATTTTTATCCACTTCAAGTACTTATATTTATAATGATTTGATATAATTATTGATTACTTTGAAGATCATATGGGTATACACCATATCAGGTCAATATTCTCATTACTAACCCTTTCTTTTTTGACTGCAGCAGACTATTGTGCAACTAATGAATAATGTAGGTTTTTTTATTTTTTATTTTATTTTTGTGTGTGTGACTGGGTAACTGGAACTTTTAACTTCTAAGTAAGTGTAGGCTGTGCAGAATGGGAGAAAATACCCAGGTATTCAAGTTAGACCTATGAAACATGGTCACTAATAGCTTGTTTGGTTTAGCATAATTCTAGAGAAATAATCGCTTATTTTTCAAAATCTCTATTAGGAGGTTGAAAGAAACAAGTGATTATTTCTCCAAAATAAACTAAACCAAACATTTACTAAATCTGTAATGGAATTAATGTAACACGCAGGAAATTTAAAATTGCATTTATATTGAACTTGGCTTGTTCTTATAGTACTCAGCATCCCCACCCAACCCTTTCTGGTCTTCTCTCACGGTAGATAACTTGTTCTTATTGCATTTAGTCCTGGAAAGTGTCATATTTTCATTACATTTGATCTTTGGAACATGTGATGTGATTGATTAACATGGGAGGCATTCTTGTGCAACCTAAATTTAACTTGCTACATGATAGAAATCCCATGTGCTTTATGTTTGTACTCTAAACATGGAACCAACTTGACAAAGTTGACCTTTACCCTTTTAGTTCATATATATAGTTACAGAATGATTCCGAGAGTGATTATCCCATCTCCATTAAATGCCTGCTGTATATATAATCCATGGCATGCTATCTACTTTATATATGCTCCACCCCTCCCCTTGAGTTTTTCCCCCTCAAGTAATTTTTTTATTATAGCCTTTGTTTCTCTCCAGAAGTAAATTAAGGGTACATCATGTAGTTTGTTATATGATTGTACACAGCATAGCATCCTCCCCCATTATCCCCAAAAAGTAAAAGAATATTAATTTTTCTTTTGCTCATTGGTTGCAGCATTGAAGTTCTAGCAGTGTTCAAGAGGGGCCCTCAGAAAAAGAAACAAGGAAAGAAAAAGAAAAAGACATTTGTAGGAGCTGAGACATTAATTAGAACATGGTTCAATATGCCGGGTTTTGTGTACACCAGCAAATCAGTGAGAAATGTTGCATGCAGGAAAAGAAATGGATAAGTTTGTAGCAGTCTCGAGTGGAAAAAATCTGCCGTTGCTTCTGTTTTTGGGGGGAGGTGGGGGGAATTGTTTGTACTGGTGGAAAAGGGAATTATGTTTCACCATTTGATAAATTGTATTGAAAGAATATTAAAATTTGAATATAGTTTTACATTGCTTTTTTATCTTATTCATCTTCATGCTTTTGATCCAAGTAATACAAAATTGAGGAATAACTTCTTATGGAATTAAGAAACCAACTTGTCCCAAGAGAGCTGTTTCGCCATTCAATGACTAGGAAAACTTCAATTCCTCTTTACTCTACCCTTAGATTTTGCCAGGTGGGGAAAGACTGTCAGAATGTTGTGGGCAAGAAGATCTTGCCTGGTCAAGATCCCAATTACTGGGGATACCTGTGAGGAGATGACATCATTTGGTTAGTTAGATATGGTAATTTTTAAAACAAAAGTAAGATCAGCAATGAATTTATTTTGCTCCTGAAATGCTACAAGAAAAAAATGGCAATATATCTAATTCATATTTGAATGGTGTTAATATTTATGATTTGCTTAATAAACTCACCCCAGATGCTTGATACTTGGGTACTACAAGCAGATGGCGAAGTCCAACTTGCCTGAAGAGGATCATTGCTTTTGCTACTGACATGCTCTCTAGCACTGTAAAGGGAGTTGTATTGGTAAGAGGATGTAGATCAACAAACATCTCCATTTCCTCACTGGTCACAGCCACCTCTTCAATACTTCCTTCTCTCTCAGCCAGCTCTACCCATGTAAATTTCTCTCTCACTTCCCATTCCTCTGTTCTCCTTCTTTCTTTAAGGAACCACTTCTTCTTTAGTGCTTGGATGAGATGTGCTCTTAGAATCAGTCCATGCAGTTCTGTTCCCCCATTGGCCTGTCCTACTATTGGTGGTACTACCCCATCGTCCATAACAGGGAAAGCATTATGTGTAGTGTTTTTCAAGACATCTACTATTTTGGCTACCTTTTCTACTCCATGGAGGGTAACCACTGATGGCTTTACATCAACAAGCTCACCCACAGTAAGATTTCTCATCCATGGCTCAGGATTTGCATCCATGAAAGGAAGGCCTTTCAAGTGCAGTATAATCTCGTAGATGCTTGGGTTGAAACTGTCTCCAACAGTTTTGGCTATTAGGAGGACAATCATTGTTATTGGTAGTAGGAGAAGATTGTTGGTGAGTTCAAGGAAGATCACACAAAGGGATACAGTCATCCTCATGGAACCAGCCATGAGGGAGGCTGCACCAAGTACTGCAAACAGCCCTTGGTCAATGTTTGTATAAGATCCCATGTAGATGCCAAGAAGGCGGCCATAACCTGAGCCCATAAGAATGATTGGGAGGAAGAGCCCAGATGGCACTGCAATTCCAAAAGTGATTAGCCCTAATATGCAATAGAGTACAAAGAAAATTACGAGGGACAACGGTTGATATTCTTGAGGGGTGTTGGTTGAGAATATGTTTCGAACGGCATCATCATTAGTGGTAAGAAGCAGAGTAGCAAGATCATTGTAGTAGCCAGGTGGGCAGTTGAATTGTTTGAAATTTCCAGACCGTCCGTTGGTGGGGCAGGCTGACTCTGGAAGTGATGGATCACATGGAGTGCATTTTGCTAAGAATGGGAGACCATATTGGCACATTGATGTGAATACTGCAACTGCAAGACTGAGGAGGAGTTTATGTATTCTTCCTTTTCTGCAATAATTAAAGGTAGACACTCCCTTAGTAATCATGTAATTCCCCATATAATCAGTTTCAGATGTGTTGACATTTTATTATAGATTATGAATCCAAGATACCCTTTGGGCAGTAATTCTAACATGTTAGGGTGCATCCATGCATCTTGCATCTGTTACCACTGGATCTGAATAAAATAAATAAATATCTGTTTTGTTCAAATCCAATGGTTACACACGTTGGATGCATACTAACTTAAACGGTGCATTGTAGAATTCCTCAGTTTGGTTTAGTTCATTAGATGCCATCATTGATTGATTTTGATGTCTTCTTTCTATTTTTTATCTTAGCAAATGAGCACATATGTTTATAATCTCATTGACTGCAATTGACACAATTATATTGTCTTCATTGGATGATGCATGTGTGGTCAGTATAGAACATTAAATCATGATATTTTTTCCTGTCACAGTAATTATGTCTCCTAAGGATATGCAATATGTTGAGACTAGGGTTGGATATTGATGCTTACTGATTGATGAGATTGTAGAGTCTGAGGACCTTGTGTAGTAGATGATTGTAAAGGCTTCCCAATACCCCGCCGATGATTCCAATGACTACAACAAGGACAATATCCATAACATGGTACCTCACTGTGACATTGCCTACGTCAAACATGATCAATCCTCCTTCACCAAAAAGGCCGCATTTCCCAGTATGACAGATTTCAATGAAGGCCCTGAGCACCACCACTACCACAGCTGTGCTGAAAAAAGTTCTCCACAGGAGAGCACTTCTCCACCAGGTTGCCACCTCTTCAAGAGCAAAGAGAACTCCACCAACTGGAGCCCGGAAAGCAGCACAAACTCCCGAAGATGAACCACAGGTGATAAGATCCCGACGGTGACGATCATTGTTAAAATATCGAAGCCAGCGCCATTTGATCCTGTAATTGTCAGGGCCTCCCTGCCCTAGTAAGGAAGCAATGCAGCTTCCTATATGCACCAACGGTCCTTCTTTTCCCAAATCTAGGCCTGCAGAGACAGCTCCAATGCTTCCAATTATCTACAAGAACCAAGTCGTGGGATATGATATGAATAGGAATTAAAAATAACATTGATCAGCAAATGGAGATATGATGTGAAGAAGAATTGGTAATTTGTGTACAACAGAATTTACGCTAAATGCGAACACCATTTGCATTCATGTTAGTGATTTTTTTACCGATAACAGACTTATAAACTTTATTAGTCATATTTGTAAGGGTGTGATTGGGAAATAGTTGAGTTGAACGTAATCCACTCCACGTTTTTTCCAATCCAACAATGCCGTGCTTCTCTGTTGTGCAATGAAAGTGCAAACAGATATTTGGTGTTTTTGAAACCGCAATCCAAACTCAATCTAAGTAGTGTACTATTTAGTAGAGGGCATAACTTTATTTATTATATGTTAGCGATCTAATATACTATTTGGGAGAGGAGCATTAATTTATTATGTTTTAGATAACTCTATTGAAGCCTCATGATTGTTTGTCACTCATTAGACAAATTGCAAGTCTTCAATAATTGAAACTGGTGGCACTTGTATCATTCTCCTTGTACCATAATTGTTGTGCTATTATATGTATGATTCCAGAAATTAGTGCTGCAATTAGTGAAGTTGTACGGGACCATTGTATGGATAGGTGAAACAACAGAAATTAACAGAACATGACGGAATAGGTTTATTATTCGAACATAAAGTTGATATCGTATATAGTTGTTTACTTTTTCATCTTTTTTTTTTCTTTGTATGAATGTTTTTCAAAAAAATTCATTTAAAAATCTGAGAGGATAACTTTTTGGTTCATTTTGATGTTGACCAAACATTTTTTATGGTCGAAATTATCCTTTGTTTGGATCTACAGTATAAAAGAATTAAAGAAAGAAAGCTGCCAAGGAAAATAAACAAATCCTTGTTTGCATTGCAGTATTATAATTAACATTCTTTTCGTTTCTCTTTCCTCCACGAACCTCCTTTCCTTACCATCTAAAACTCCTGAACTCATCAAAAATGAATCCTTATCAGTGAGTTTTATACCTTTTAACTGGTTTGTTGCGAGTTTAATCAGAAATGATTCAAATGAAGGAACAGAGACAGTGTTGCATACAATCAAATAATTAATGTTACCTTGACAATCAACGTTGTAGCACCAAACATGTTGGGAGTATCAACACCATTAAGATAAGCTTTGATTTCAGGAATTCCAGGTCCTGCTGCTGTGGGTGCAAAACACACACAGAGAATAGCAGCAACAAATGTCAAAACGAAATTAATGCCCGTGAAATATAGGAAACCCGTCAAGTACCTGTCCCATGCACATTGATGCAGTCACACACTTAACTCATGACATTGTTGAAGCTTAATTGTTTAAAAGAAAAATGGAAAGAACAAAAAAATTGATAGAAACTTTCTTTGTTCTAACCTTTCTTTGTGGATGTATTTAAGAACAGCCAGAAGCTTATACCCAGCAATATTCTCAACTGCAAGATTGATGAGAGTGGCTATAATACCAGTGAGAAGTCCAACAAGGAATGCTAGTAACCATTTCAAGAATATGTACTGCAAAACTTGAACTCTTGATCTGCTCCTCCAGTCATGCTTGAATAGATCATTCTCATTTATCCTGCATAGCAAAGTCTTTGTTAATAAGAACAAAAGAAGGAAGAAGCTTTTTTGGTGGAAAGAAACAAAAATCGCGTTTAGTGTTCGACAGTGTCTGGAACAGGATTGCCTCTAAAAAAGGATACACGTGGAAAAGCAAAAGAGAACAAAAATACATAAATTGCATTCCACTAGTATAATGGCTTCTTACTCATAGTCCAAGCTTTCTATGTAGGAAACTTTTTCTCCAACCAGAGCAAGAGGGTTGGAAGACAGTGTCCGGTTCCGCTTGAGCAGTGGCTCATTCCGTGGATTGCTTTCTGGGTCTATTTCTTCTTCCCTTTCAACTTCTTCCATCTTGTGATTGATTTTTGTGCTTTCTCCAAACTCCCCAGAATCCTCTCCCATTGGAACAAACAATGATGTGGTTGAGGTTGAGAACTTATAAGGCTATCAAGTTGGTGAACTTTGTGTATGTTTTGGATTAGATCAAGGTAAGACACCTGTCCTATAATAAACAGTGGAGACTTGTTATCTTTTAAGTCTACTTGTTCTTTGGTGTTTTGCCTTGCTAATTAATTTTGCTCTTGATAATTGTTTTATCTACATGGTTCCATCCCTTTATGAGATCATTCGCATTGAAAAGTCACACCGTGGATAGAAATGTTATGGTATAAAATACTTGGAGATGAAATTTACGAACCAATAGGGACTTGTCTTTTCAAAGTGAGAGTAGCTCCTATCCTAAATTGAATCTTTTGGCTTAAAAAAGGTATAAAATAAAAGCATCCTCAAGCAACTCTATATATTTGTTAAACAAGCTGTTACCTTTTATAATCCAAGGTTCTTGGTTCATGATGATGGTTGGGACCAGAGATAGTGAAATGTAATTGTTCTTTGCGATGAATGGATATGGATGGTACATGTGCCTTTGTTCAAGTTTTATTATTTTGATTATTAATGTGGTATTGAAAAATAAACTAGTTGTAGTTGAGCCACATGGGTGCTTCCAAGTTGCCATCTGATGTATGAATTTGATGGCCACATCAGTTTTATTTTCATCATTTTATCTGTAAGCTTTTGTTCGTTTTTCCAAGGATTCCATTCCAACTGTCAAATTAAAACAAATTAAAGATACTACCTATTGTATGAGACTTTTAACTTTTATTTTTGGGGTGGGTTGGATCTAACTTGTTAAAGCAGTATCTTACAAAAAGTGTATGTAGTTTTGTACTTTTTGTTTTATTTAAAATCTACTTATATTCTATAGATATTAAATACTACGGAATTCATCATCAGCATAAGTTTATAATAGAAACCAATTGATAAAATGACGTTATGCCATTGAAAAAGCAAGTGTAACTATGTGTTAGAAATTTGGATTATCTATATGGGTGAGTTATTTGACGAAACCAGGGCAACAAGTTGGAGAAAAATATATTTGTCTCCACTAACATTTGGTATAAATTATACTCATATCTCGTATACTTAGCAAAAAAAAGACGTTTGCTATTATTGAATTCTCAACAATAAATGTAATAATTAAGCTGAACTCGAATATCAGGTTTTCGAGCTTGATTTAATACATATACTATTACTAATTAATTTTAATTTAAAAATTGGTTACAAAAATATATAACACAAATATTTTAATTTAAAATATTCATCAAGCTCGAACTTAATTCTTCAAATTAACTCACCTAAATTCAAGTTATGTTAGAAGACTATGCTGAAATTGCTTTAGCCTAACTCGATTTCATGCCTAGTTTTGAAGTACACACAAAAAGAAACCTCCCTTTAAAATTTATAAAATACAAGATAACTGTTTCTTCCATAGCTGCGAAACCTGGTTTAATTATTGATTCGATCGAGGTAGTGGGTCAGTGGTTTAATTGGTGGGCCAGTAATTAATCCAGTTTGACTCGGTATATATTACAAATTCAAAATTATATATGTATCTATTATATATAAGTATATAACTAACATTATTTTATTAAAAAAATCTAGCCATACTCCAAAATCCAAATTTTAAAAAATCCAAACTTTTTTCAAAAAAAATTTCAAAAAAAAATTGAAAACACGGCCGAGTCAACCCGGGTCAATTGCATTTCCGGATCGAACACGAAACTGGCCCGGTTTTGGCCACCGGGTTCCAATCCAACCAGTCCAACTGACTGATCTATACGGATTTTTACAATAATGGTTTATTCTTTGTTGGGTTTTTTTCGATTTTTTTTAAGACATGCATCATTCTTCTCTATCAATATTTCTATACAGATGAATAAATAATAAATCATAAAAATACATTATTAGTATTTAATATAAGGGAAAGACAATTTAATCTGGGAGTTTTTCATTAATACTCAATATAATATTTTAAAATTTATTATTGTTAGGTGTCCAAAGATACAATACAACATATACAATTTAGCATGGGGATCAACCCATATTGTGATTTTTCCAATTTAACCAGATCTCTCATATTTGAGTCCTAGGTATGCAACCATTAACGAATCCATTCAATTGAGTGTAGAGGTAATTATGTCCACAAGATTATTGTTAAATAACTAGAAAAAGAGTTTTGATGTACATAGTGGTTATACCCAACTCAAACAGGATTGTCTCCAATGAAGGATACATGTAATCTAGAGCAAAATATACAAATGCATCAATTTTTTTATAACCATGTTATTAGTATGAATTGTTTACTAGCTTTGACGATGACTAATCTCCATCAAAGAATCTAGCTGACCTTGCACTTTTATTAGAGGCCCCTTCCAACCATGTTTTCTTCATCCATAATACTTAAACTTAAGACCTTATTTAAGAAAGAGACGGAACTCAATACCGCTTAGACCAATCACTTATTGTCCAAACACACATTAATTTATTTAATGCAACAAGTGTTTCCTTTTATTTTATCCTAATAAAAATATATTAACAAGTGATTATTTTAGTATACTCAATTATGACAACAAAAAATGATTGATTGAATCTTTTCATTATTGTTGCGAAAAAGTTAACAAAATAAAAAAATGATTATTATGTCTATAATTTTTAAGAAATTCAATTATATAAAATCAGTTGTGTTGATATATTAATTTATAAATTATGACCAGATAATGTTTTTAATTAAATAAAATATTTGTTAAAAAATTAAATAAAAACTTGTATATTAAATTATCAAAATAGATAGAAGATCATTAGAAATATACTACTAAAGGAAAAAATCATCTCAAGAATATTTTAAGATAATATGAATTCAAATAATCATAATTCTAAAAT
>PYAF01006003.1:998381-1027221 GCA_007407185.1 Glycine tomentella | reverse complement strand
GTGTTGATATATTAATTTATAAATTATGACCAGATAATGTTTTTAATTAAATAAAATATTTGTTAAAAAATTAAATAAAAACTTGTATATTAAATTATCAAAATAGATAGAAGATCATTAGAAATATACTACTAAAGGAAAAAATCATCTCAAGAATATTTTAAGATAATATGAATTCAAATAATCATAATTCTAAAATGATATTTCTAAGAAAAAACAGGATTATTAATAATTAAAAAATTCTTATACATCAATTTAAACATTATTATTATTATTAACATTAACTTCTATATAAAAATTATTATTGCACTTAGTTATAAATTATCTTAATTAAGTGAATTATTCATTCGTAAACTGTAAGAAATATTTAATAAATATCTTAGTTCCAACAAGAATGGCATTTTCAATCAAATTAAGAAATTAAACTAATAAAAATACATAGAAACTAACTAAAACAAACTATACAATAATATTTGTTAAAAAAAATAAAAACTACCAAATACTCGTAATTAATAAAGATAAAAGTAGATACACCAAGAATTCAAGTCTCAAAACTCAAATTAATTCAACTAATGGTGATAAATGAGATTTAAACTCAAGATATCATCTCACATCTATAGGCTATGGCGAGGTGTTCAATCAAACTCAAACACCTCTTTTTTTTCTGAATAAACTAAAACACTATTGCATGAAAATGAAGAAACTTTATATATACAAAAAAAAAAAAAAAAAACTAGTGATTTACATGGCCAGTGCCAATACATTAATAAACTCACGACATATACAATAAAATCATAAATAGAAAAAAAAGGACACCATTTTAGGTGTATTTATTCCATTAAATAAAGGGGAAACATAAAAAAAAATGATAAACAATGTGATAAAAATAAAAAATAAAGATAAAAAGAAATATGAAAAACTGTGAGAAATGAGAATATATGATTATAAATAGAAGTAGTAACATCATAGAAAAGATTTTGTGCTATCTTCGGCTTTTAATTATTATTATTATTATTATTATTATTATTATTATTATTATTATTATTATTATTATTATTATTATTATTATTATTATTATTAACTTCTATATAAAAATTATATATGATTGGCTATGGCTCTAGCCTTGCTTTGCCCATGAATTCTAAATAATTTCATTTTAACTCTACCTCACTATTTGATTATTTTATTTTTAAAATTATAAAATAAGATTTTAATTTTTGACATCGTTAAACTAACTGGTGATGTAAAATGATATAAAAATATTATTATAAGATTAATACTAAAAAATAAAAAATGAAAACTTTATAAAATTAATAATTAATGAGTAGTATTTAAAAATATTATTAAAACATTACATGCTATTAAAATAGACTCATTTATTAAAAAAAATTAATCAAACAAACTTTCAAACTAATTAAATAAATTAGTAACTATCTTCAAAATCTTGTCAGAACTACTTTAAAAAGGCCATTGTTTAGTAATTTCAGAAATATTTTTTTATTTAACTCACTCAATCCATGCTCAAGTAAACAAAATTATTAAAGGCAGCAATTTTCTTTATTAAATTTCAATATACTTTAATTTTCAAAATTTAAAATCTAGACCATTATTTAAATTAAATCAATTATCTGATATTTGTTTTCAAGAATTAATGATTTAATGTACGAGGGATAAGGATAGCTATTGTAGCAACTCGTTACGTGCCACGTGCCTCCTTCTGATGAGTAAATCAAATTAATCAAACCGTCCATTATTGGGATGGCTACTGACCACCTCCAAAGGGCACTTTATCCACCTCATACTCATACATCTCTATTATTAATTAATCAATGTAAGCAATATAGTCCAAGCTGTCCAATCTGGAGGTTTCATGTATAAAAAATATTGTAAAATGTATTTCTCTCTAAAATAAATAAATAAATAATATTTATTTGAATCAAAAGAAATTACAATCATAGTATTTTTTAATTTAATAAAAAATTAATGGCTTAATGATTTTTTTGTCCCACTATTTATTTATTTTATTTTATTTTGTACCATTATAAATTTAGAGTTTCATTAGGTTTCATAATTTTCAAATTTGACTCAATTTAATCCCTTTCGTCCAAATTAACTTAATGCTGTTAGTGTTTAAATTAATAACGGTAAAAAAATGAAGATATTAATTCTTATAAAATAAAAAAGAGTAGAATTTTTATTTCTACATATCACAAACTTAGCTTTAAGAACTTTAAAATTTACCCAACCAAACAAAACTTAATGTTGTAGCGATAATCTCATTGGTATAAATTTAATATAGAGTCCAGCGAAAGATGTTAGTCAACAAATGAATTAAAGTTCATTTTTTTATATTAAAAGAAATATTTATGTTTAATGTCTAACGAACAAGAGATTTTCAAAGAAAAATACCTATAAAATACACAAAAAATATTAAAATTGAATTAGAATTTATAATTTTCTAATAGTCATTTAAAAATTTATTGATTTTAAATAATAGTTAATAAATCATCGAACACTCAGTCTAAATTAAATATCAAATAAGAACAGTAATAATTATATGGAAGTAATTATTAATAAATGTGGGTTCATAAACTTAATTCTGGTCTTGTATTTAAGTTTTATTGAAAGAAAAATAACAAAACATTAATACCAAAAATATATTTAACTCAAATTAATTAAAGACGATGATAGATAAATCTAATAATAAATATAAATAAGTTGAAAAAAATAAGTATTACAAATCGACAAAAAATTAAAAGTAATATGATTAAAAAAATCTATTATAAATAACTAACTAAATTATCATATATTAATTATGATAAATCGATAAATATTAAATACTAATAATATATTTTAACCAAAATATGAAAGTAATATGCATTAGTTTGAGATTTTTTGGGTTTTTGGGCAGGTGGAAAGCATCGGTGGTACCACTGCCAGATCCATAGACACCCAACCCAAGTCCTACTCCTATATCTGTCCGTCGTGGCTGACAGGGGGCAAGTTGTCTTCTCACGGACATTAATTCTTGAACCCCCACCCCACAACAATTATTTTACTCCTTTTATCAATTTTGTTTCATTTCAAGTTCTTAGACTCACGTGATTAGGATGGTGTTTGTTTTAGTTTGTCTTTAGCTTTGCTTTTTAAGAAGTTGAGTGAAATACGATTGTGAAATAATTTAATTTTTATCAATTAATATCATAAAAATTATACACTTTATTAATAAAAAATTTATCAATTTTATTAGTAACTAATATTTATTTAAAAAACCTCACTAAACATATCTTTAATGAGTCTCTTCTTTCAAGTTTTATCTATGACTTTTTAATTCACAATTTTTTAAAATTTCTAATAATGTTAAACAATTTTTTACAAAAATGAAAACAAATATATTTAATAAAAACTAAAGAAGAATTTTTTGAAAAAAAAAAAACTAAATTATGTTCTCTCTATATACTCACTCCACTCTATTTTATTTTTATGTTCTCTTTTTTTATTTTTTTCTCTCCTTGTTTTTCCCTCTTATTTTTTCTTTTGTTTTCTATTAGATAAGATATACATAATACATGGTAAGATATATATCTTAGCTTATTTTGAATAGTTATTATTAGATAAAATATATCTAGTGTCTGATAAGATATACATTTTAGCTTTATTTTGAATAGTTGTTACATAGCTGTTAGCTATTTTGTAGTTATGTTCATATTGTTCTTATCTTAATCTTTGTTGTACTTGCCTCTATATAACCAGTCATCCTATTATCAATAAATCAAGTTGTGATCTATAGCATTTCCTATATGGTATCACGAGCCTAGTGATTCCAGGCCATTTTTTTTTTCTTTCCGTTGCCATGTCTTCTTCACGTGCTTTCAAAATCAATTATGCGGTTATTACTCATGCCACTGCACCAACGCCACTTCCTGATCTCACACCCAAGATGATCCAACATATCCTGACTCTTGTTGACCTGAACCTCTGTCTGGTAAGCCATTGTCCTCATCTTGGCTTGTTGCCAGCGACGCTTCCCAACACATGACAAGAGACCTCCGTTTCCTTACTGATCTTCTTCGTATTTCCCCTTGCACCATTGGATTACCTAACCGTATCCAAACTCAGGCTATGCGTCGAGGCAAAGTTACTCTTGGTTCCTCTTTAGTGCTTTCGGATGTGCTTTACGTGCCCTCGCTCCCTTGCAATTTGATCTCTTTCTCCCAAATACTTCTAGGTCAGACTTGCCTTGTTCTCTTTATGAACCGCTTTTGTCTTTTGCAGGACCACAAGCTGAGGATGACGATTGGACTAGCTGATGAAATAGAAGGGGTGTACATGCTCAGGTGGTCTTCCTTTCATGCAAATAATGCTCAGCGAATGATCTCCTCAGAGTTATGGCATCGACGGTTGGGTCATCCTTCTTCCCATTATTTATCTTTGTTACCTTTTATTTCCAAAAAGACTGGACATTGTGATGTTTGCTCACGGGCTAAACAATCTTGTTGTTCATTTTCTTTAAATAAAAAGAGCAGTACCCACCCATTTGATTTATTACATTGTCATTTATGGGGTCCTTATGGCACAATCTTACTCGGGTGCACGATATTTTTTAACCATCCTTGATGATCACATAAGACATATATGGGTTTATTTACTATTCGATAAAAGTCATTGTTAATCATCCTTTCGTGATTTCTTGGCTATGATTAGTACGTAGTTTAATGCAAGTGTTAAACATGTTCAAAGTGATAATGGTACAGAATTCCTCTCCTCATGCATGATTCGCTTGTTTGCTGATCATGGCATTCTACACCGTCAATTATGTACTTATACTCCTTAGCAGAACGGTTGTGTGAAGCGTTGTCATCGTCACATCCTCAACGTTGCTAGGGCTATCCATTTTGATGGCTCATTACCTCTTATATATTGGAGTGATTGTGTTTTGACCGCTGTCCATGTTATCAATTGCACACCTACCATCCTTCTTGGTGGAATTTGTCCTAACCAAGCTCTTTATGGATCTGCACCTACATATGACCACCTTCGTGTCAATGGTTGTCTTTGTTACTCTTCAGTTCTTCCCAAACCGTTGGTTAAGTTTGTTGCTCATTCTCAATGCTGCGTTCTACTTGGTTATCCCACCACTAAGAAAGGTTGGAAGGTTTTGGACCTAGCTACTTCTAGGGTCTTTGTTTCTCGTGATGTAGTCTTCTATGAAGATAGTTTCCCTTTTAAAGATTGTGTCTCTCCATCAGCCACTCCTCCTCCTTTACAACTGCCTTCATCCATACCTATAATAGATGATCACGTGCTAACACTCCCAAATGACACACATGCTTCTTCTCCACCTACTTCACCAGAGTCTAACAACAGAGGGAGTTCCCTTGCTCCATCATCTATGATCCACTTGCTCCCCGGGAAAGGCTCACAGTTCTCCCTTCTTCTCGTCTTTGTAACTATCATTGATGTATGGCACCTACACCCCTCTTCTTCTTCATCACCCTCCATCGTTGCCTCAGGTAAGCAATATCCTATCACCCACTTTCTCTATAATGACAGGTTCTCCGCCCCACATTGTTCCTTTCTTGTTGTGGTTACTGTTGGTATAATAACCATGGCTAAAAAAAAAAAAGTTACTATAGCAGTTACTGTAGCTTGGCGCTCCGAGCGTGGCACTGTAGCAGAATATTATTTTTCGCGATTTTTGGTGCCATCAGCGCCAGAGTGGCGCTAGGAGCGCCACAGATGCTGGAAATTGGCACCAGGAGCGCCAAAGTGGCGCCAAGAGCGCCACAAAGGCTGGAAACTGGCGCCAAGGGCGCCAGATGCACTGGATTTTGGCGCCAGGAGTGCCAGTGTGGCGCTAGGAGCGCTGCATGTCGGTCAGGCCACCTATAAAAGGCCATTTCGCGAATTTTTCAGAGGAAAACCACTGTTCATCTTCCTCCTTCGTCCAGGCAGCCATTTCTGAGCTATAAGAGCTTCCTACCTTCATCCTAAACCATATGAACACCTCCTAATCACTTCTAAACTTGATTAGAACCATTGGAGAGCCAAAATCCAGCCTAGTTTGTGAGAGAAACCCATTCCCCTGAGATTCTGCAGAGATTAAGTTGTAGGAGAGGAAAGAAGACAACTCAGGGATACAGGAGTTGGGAGAAAGACTTCTCCTGCCTTCCTCGACCCATTTGAGGTAAGAAACATACGTTTTAACCGTTTAATTCTTGGAATGAGAGACTAGGGGAATAGTAACCAATTGATGGTAGGGCTGGAATTAGGCTTAGGTTCTTTAGAAAAGTGTAGTCAGGAGGTTGTTCTGAGAGATATGGAACCTTGAAATTGGAATTGGGATGAAGTTTGAGTTTGGCTCTGGGGAGGAAGAAGTGTGTGTGAATGAAAGGTACTATGGCCTGAATTAACTGAAGTACCTTTACAAAAGTTGTTCATAAGGTCAAATGAACGGTGAAAACATTTTAATGTATTTGCTTTGGCTGAGTTGAACAACCGTTGGATTTTGGTATTATGAAACCTTGAATTGGGTTGTACAGAGTCTTGAAGAGACTCTGAGGCCTTAGTCAGGCTGAGACAGACCCTTGAGGGTCAATGCATGGCCTAGTAGGAGCTGGGCTAAGATAAACCTTAAGTTAGAAGGCAGAAACTGATTATGAAAGGAAGGGTGTTTCCTTCCATATAAACAGTTGAATACCGTTTCTGATTGTCGAATTCATGCCTATTGTGGGGCGTGAGACACATACCACTGGTGGAGGTCACCACGAGACTAGGAGAGCTGATTCTGAGCTGAGACCAGGTAAGCTCAGTGTTCTTGGGAATTGTTTCCCCTGTTTGTGTTTCACTGCACCCAATATGGGTGATTGTTTGACATATCTTGCATACGGTTGTGATGTGATACTGTAATACTGAGTATGTATGAGTTGATAATGAAATACATTGATGGATGGCTGGCAATTGTATGCTAGCTAAACCCTGAGAGAGGGTGTACATGTATTGATTACACTAGTATTGTATATGCTTGTATGGACTTTGTTTATGAGATGATTATGAAGATGATGCTATGTGATGTGCATGCATGAGATATTCACTGGCCAGTAGAATAAGGGAACTATGGACCCCTTGGGAATGTGCCCTTAAGTGGATGATCTCCCTTGGGATAATCCATAGGCGTCCATGTAAACCCTGAGTAGATGTGCCTTTAAGTAGATGATCCTATTCAGGTATTGGGCGACAAGTCCTGAGTAGATGTGCCTTTCAGTAGACGATCCTACTCAGGCATGAGTCCTGAATAGATGTGCCCTTCAGTGGATGATCCTATTCAGGCAAATTGTGTTGTCTGCATATGTTGGTTGTGGACTGCTTGGGTATGCAGCATGTTCATATGGGACGTGAAGGCTAATTGTTTGATGAAATTCTGTATGAGATGTGTTCTATTGCATTATATAGATATGTATATATATATATATATATATATATATATATATATATATATATATATATTGAGATGTTGAAAAGTGAACCAGGGGGAGGGAAACCTCCAAGAACCCTGAGTTTACTGGGATGATTATCTCACCCCTGTTTGGGGCTCATGTTGCAGGAGCTGAGACTGAAGTCACTGAGAGATCCCAAGGCAAAAGGCCTGAGCTGGGATAGCGTGGTAGAGAACCCTAGGCTTAGAAGACCGAGCTTGTTGGCTCACATTTTGCTTATTTTGTCTGTATTTTGATACCTAGGGAAAATTTGTATAGTTTTGAGAACTATGTATCTTGTAAAGGACAGAGATTCACCATATATGTATATAATGTGTATTTATATCAGATTCAGGCTTCCTTTATTGTTTTGTTTCCATGTTTGCTGCGTTATCCTGATATTGTAATAATGTTAATACGCCGGGTGCACACGGGTGTTACAGTTGGCCGTGAACCATGCTCTTTCAAAGAGGCAATTCACGATCCACTTTGGCATAAGGCCATGCAATTGGAGATTGATGTCTTGGAAGCTAATCAAACTTGGTTTGTTCAACAATTACCTCCCACCAAAAAGGCATTCCTTATAAATGGGTTTTTCGGATAAAATACAAATCTGATGGATCTGTAGAGCGTTACAAGACTCGCCTTGTTGTTGCTGGTAATAATCAAGTGGAAGGCGAAGATTTTACATAAACCTTCGCTCCCGTCGCTGAAATGTCCAGCATCTGCACATTTCTTGCAGTTGCGATTGTCGAAAGATGAAATTTACACCAGCTAGATGTCCAAAATGCCTTCCTCCACACTGTGAACTTAGCATTTCCTATACTATCTCACATATTAGTTTCTTTTAATTAAAAAATAAAATTTTTCAGACGCCTTTAAAATTCTCACTTTAAACTTTAATTTAAAATAAATTTTAAACTAAAAAAATTGCGACTAAACATAGCCTAATCAAAGTTTCAAAACAGTGAATCTGATATGGATAAATGTTATCTTTTTAGTACATTTTTTTATGCTTGTATTTTAGCATTGATTATTTATCCATTGTCATTTTCAAAGGTAAAAAGTTTTTCAACCAATGGTGATAAAGAAAGTGTAAAGGAAAAAATATGAAAAAAATTCATGGTTCATTTATATGGATTAAAAGTTAAATACAATAATAAGTTAATAATAAAGTTGAGATATATCACTAGGCCAGTAATATTTCTTTTTTCTTAATTAGTTATTATCACCTCCAATATAAAGATGATTTTTCATAAATTATTCCGTAAATGCAAAATGTTGGAAGCAAAAAAAATTGAATTTAATTATTTATAACGTGAAAATGCAATATACATCACAGTATGACTGTATTGAAACCTTTCAAAAGTGCCAAAATTTGAAAATTATATGTACTAATTAATCGTTAATAATAACAATATTGACATGATGATTTCGGATTGGAAGAAAATTGTCAACAAATTATACCAAAAGACTAATTGAAAATAATTTTTAATAATATTAAGTCTACCATTAAGAAAAAAGATAATATCGAGGGTCTTGAGAACCATCCTAATTCCAAGACATACTAATTAATAGAACATATTATTATTTTTTTATAATATCAGGGCTACCGTACCGTTACAAAAAGATAATACCGAGGCTATCTTGAGAACCATCCTAAACATTCCGTGTATAAGATTGTTGCGTATGAATGAAAGATTGGTAAAAGGTTCCACAAAACAAATAATTGTTGGACACATTATTTTTGAGGTGGGGACTACAAATCTTAAGAGTCATACGTTCATAATATCATGTCACAGATTTATAACAGTTATACAGACTCAGCCAGTGGCGACTAGAAAATTGTTGTATAATTATTGTTGCATTGTCTTCCATAATATGTGCTTATTTATGGTTTTCTTTTTTCTCTTTTATTTTTTCCCATTCTTGTCATTAATTTTCCTTATAAAGAAATAAATATGAGTGTAGTTCGGCAGCCACAATAAGTTGCAGATTCAATTTGAGTTTCTCAATTTCAGGTACCCACGTAAGTTTTTGAGGAAAATTAATTTTAAAAGGAATATGAGGAAGGGATGTTTAATTTTAAGGCACATAGAAAATTTAAATTAAATTATTCCTTTAAAAAATTTTAAATTACTTAACAAATTACATAAAATTTATTTAAAGAAAAAGATTACTAGATTTTAACTAACAAAAATAAGAGTAAATTAATTATTTTTCACTTTGAAAACTGTTACAATGACACATCTAGAAAAAAAATTACATTCCACCTCATCTTTTATGTTGGACATTAGGGGTGTTTACTTGCGATTCTATTTTCTATTTTTATTTTTTTAATTAGGATTGTCCATCCTGAAAAGATACGAAAGATGATTTATTTATTAGGGTGGTAAGTGGATCATATCCAATTTGTGAATCTTTTCGATCCAATTAATTATATTTTTATGGGTTTGGATTCGATTGATTTTAATTTGATGAACTAAACTAAAATTGGATTGGGTAGCAGATTTGAGGTTTTGGAATCAATCAAAATTCACTCAACCTGTATACAATTAAATTACTAATATAGAAATCATAAATTAAGCACACATCATTCTTAAGGTAATGCATTGTTTATCTTAAAATAATACACTATTTTAATGTTTATCTTTTCTGTTTATATAAGAATAGTACAATATTTTGTAAATACTGACTTTTAAAAATAGAGTAAATTACATTCACACCACCTGTGTTTTTTTTTTTTTTTCATATTACACCTAATACCCCTCCTTTTTTATACATTACTTTTACCTCTAGCTTTATGTTAACATCGTTAATTAACGTCAATTGAAATATCTGAGCAGACAAAATTGTCCATTAGAGTAAATTACACTCGCACCCCCTCTATTTTTCTCAAATTGTACTTGATACTCCTCCCTTAAATCTGACTCTTACAAACGCGCCAAGGTTGTTGATGTCACTGGCCCCGACGACGCCAATGTCCTGGGAACCAGATGCAGCGGTGATGGCGACCAAAGCTATGATGGGGGACGAGGAGGAGGTGGATATGGTAGTGGTTGCTTCAATGGGAGTGGGTGCACGAGGATGCCGTGTTGGTGGGCGAGGAAGATTATGAGGAGGAAGAGATGATGCTATCGTGGGAGAGGGAGGAGAAGGAGAATGAGGTGGTGTAGTAAGTGAAAAGGGGTTGTTGAAGAAAAGGAGGATTTGTAAAACCCAAGATGTAATTTTGAGGAAGAAGATGAGGGTATTTTAGACATAAAATTTCATTAAAAGTCATATGGCTAACA
Source organism: Glycine tomentella (assembly GCA_007407185.1). Classification (NCBI taxonomy): domain Eukaryota; kingdom Viridiplantae; phylum Streptophyta; class Magnoliopsida; order Fabales; family Fabaceae; genus Glycine; species Glycine tomentella. Next base: position 1,016,453 of record PYAF01006003.1, on the reverse strand, counting down.
TGTGCTTACTTTCTGTTAAATTATTAAAAAATGTTTAGGAGGGAGGGGATCTGAGAGTAATGTGAGCTAAACAATTAAAAAGTTTTTTGTAGGGTGCAAAAAAGAAGGGATATCGAATGCAATTTAAAAAATACACAGAAAGTACGTGTGTAATTTACTCTTAAAAATATGTATACTATTCTAGCAAAAAAAGATCCTTATTATTTTTGAGATTGAAGATTTTTTAATTGTTTTTCAAGATTTAAAAAGCTAACAATTTTTTAATGATCTAACTCGATAATTAACTCATTTCAATCCAATTAAAGTTAAATTGGATTGGCAAAATAAAAAAGACAAACCCAATCTGATCCAACCAATTGAGTTTATTTGGATTAGATTGAAAAATAGATAAGACTCAATCCAATCCATACTATTTACACCCCAATTGTTTATTGTGAAGACAGTCTATAAAGCTGTTACTAAACAATAGACAACAAATGATTCTTTATTTCGGGCTACATGGAAGTAGCGGGGGCGGAAAGGATGAGGATCCACACCTAGAAAGTTGCAAAAGAAGTGTCTCTTACTAATGAATTGCAACAGAGACGAGGACTTATAGATTCAAATGTGTGCCCCCTCTTCCAGGAGGTAAATGAGTCCACTATTCATATTATGCGTGATTGTATTTTTGCTCAATAAGTTTGGAAGAAGTTGCAATCACTACTGCAAATACACCCTTTAACGATACACTTTCAACGACGGTTGCAAGAAAACCGCCATCGTTGAGAACGCGGTGGCAGAGCCATAATATTCAGCAACTTGGCAATGACGATTTTTAAATAAATCGTCTTTGGTTGAAGAAAACGACGACGGTTATATACTAACCATGTTAGTATTTGTTAATTCAAATACGATTTTTTAAAAACCGTCGTTGTCTTCAATAACTTTCCCATTTCATCCTTTTTCTCATTAATGCATATTTGACTGGTTTACCAATGTTTAACCTAAATTTCGTGAGTCACCATTTGGCCCCCTCCGACATCATCGAAAGAGCTGCATGTGCCCTAGTCTAAGCGTAAACCATCTGGACTTCAACCATCTGATTCACATTCAAGGAGTCTCCAACAGCATCTATCACCGTTGAGAAGACATCGTCGTCGTGGGCAAAGCGGTTTTGATGTGGTCGCGTAATGAAGGTGTTGTTTGTCCTTAGCTTATGTGCGCGTGTAGAACTTCTTCGCAGTTCCCATTTCCCACACATGTTTTACCTTCTGAGTTGTTTTTGGCCAATTCATTTGGGCTGCAATCTATTTTGCCTATTACAAACAACACCATTTTCCCTAGATGCAAAATTGTACAAAGTCTGAATGACAAACGCAAACATTCAATATTTCAATTTGTGGAGTTACTAGCTTTTCAATTTTCAATTTCATTCCTGACTTTAAAATTGAAAATTTGAATGGCTATTTGGAACAATGCATGTTAGTATATTTAGGTAGAAAAATTGAATATGGTGAATATGAAGTGGTAGAAGACAGAGATAACTAGAGACTGACTTTTAGTTGTTCAGTATATGCTTGCATAAGAACATGTATGCCATGACACATCTGTTGAGTACTGCCTGCTGCTGTAATAGAATTGAGGCATATTGTAGTTGTTGAGGTAATCATTGCTACCCAACCCAATTGAGTATATGCATTTGCTCAAGTAATTTGCATCTGAGTCCTCATTTCCCAGTAAATTTACCACTTCAGACACTGTGTTTTGGTAATTTTGCACTTGTCCCCTAAAACTAATGCGCCCTCCCTACAAATCATATATATGAACAACTTTAGAACATAAGTAGTTATTTTTTTCTGGGTGTCATAATATAATGATCTTCACAATGCATTTTTAATTGAGAAAAAATGTTTGTAGAGAATTCAAGTTTCATGCTATGACTAATAACTTTGATGGCTGGTTGATTGGTTATGTTGTTATTCTTCCTTGTTTACATATGATTGTTTAGATATAGAACACATCATACTCTTCAAGCTTAACTCATAGTAAAATAAGAAAAACATCCAGCCATCCACAAATCAATTGTGGATGAACCTCCCTCATTTGGAAGTTCGTGTGGCAGCCTCATGCAGCACAACATGTGATAGCTGCATCGGTTCGTTCTGGTCTATTGCCTATGAACTCTATTTGTCCAGCCATCCAAAGCATATCCTCAAAAGTCAAATGCATGATTAGTTCCTTTGGCACTCGTGGTATCTTACGTGCCTCTGTAATGAATTGTTTGAGCATTGTAAGCCCCTCTTTTTTCAAAACCACTATCCTCTTGGTATGCTATCGTTCAATTTCTCTACCTTCAAACACACCAAATTTGATTGCCAAATTTAGGTGAAGTTTGATGCATTATGCAAGGCCACATAATAATCCCTAAATTCTAACATGCCACCATACTTTATTCTGTTCATGTTGTAATGAAATTAGCCTGTGATCAAACCCCAGCAACATGTATACAACATGCCACTTGAAATCTTAAAATGTCTGATCTCTAAAAATCTTCAGTTCTTGGAGATTAGGATGTAGTGCCTTGGATTTTTTACTTCATTGCTTTTGGGCAAGTGGCTATGTGTTTTTCCTTTGCTATTATTTGAATCTGTGGTGCCTTTTGTTGGAAAGGAATGCTAGAATTTTCAAGCACAACTATAAATATTAGTGAAATTTCCTCTTTCCTGATTGTCAGTTCTTGTCTTCCAAACAAATTCCACCTCCTTTATGTTTGCATGTTAGTAGAGAATAATCTTACTAGCACAGATGTTGAGTTCTTTAAATAGATGCATAGGCAGCATGAACCCAAGTTTTGAAGTAGTTTATTATTTCTAAGTGTCTAACTAGTTGCCACTGGAAGTCATGCAAATTCTCATATCTTGTAAAATCTTGTCTCATCATTTATCAAATAGTCTGACAAGGATTAACCGAAAGACTTCAATCTAAAATTCAAAATTAGATTTTTCATTTTTTTTGTCTTCATGAATTCACAGTACTCACAAATTTGTGATCCAGAAGTTCCCTCCCTATTTTTATATTATTTTTAAAATACTGTTAAGAAAATCATGGATTGTTGCTTTGGTTCAACCTATAATGGAACATAGGGTTTATTTCTAATGTATCGTTCGTTTCAGCCTTTTTGGGCTTGTCTACTCCTTAAAAGGAAAAGTTAGCCCAAACAATTTTTTAAGGTGTTGAAAATACAATTTTTTTTAACGAGTAAAAAAGAAAAACAAAAATTCATACCTTCAATAGAAAGCTACTTGGCGGAGTTTTACCTTTATAGAGAAGAGATACTTAAAAAATAATGACTTGGACCCAATGTTACCAAATACAGTTTATGGAGGCATAAGCAAATCAGTTTTGTGCAACTACTTCTTCTAATTTGTAAGTTCCAACGGAGAACTCCAAGAAGTTACTTCCAATTGCATTTTGCAGGATATGCATGACAATCATTGACAAAAAATTGAAGAGGTGAAGCGCAAAACAATTATGTTCCAACTTGGTATAGAATTTGCTATTTTCTCAAATACATACCAAACAACTCATCCAACCATAATTAAGGTAACAATTATGTCCCATTGGAGCCTTCAATGTTTAACTGTGTATCGTCCGAAATGTGATTTATAGGCTATTTGAGGTTTATCTAGCATGCCCTTGCTTTTGTAACAAGTTTTTGTTTGTAATATATGTACAGGTTCACTACACTTCTGTCAAAGGAAACTTAAAAATTCACATGCCACCATCATACTCATTGTTCATCCAGGTAATGCATGTAGTGGCCATTTTATTGTTCCTGCTGAGATTGTGTTAGAAACTTAGTATTCTTTTCTGTGTGACATCTTAGTATATCTTCCTACTATTTGGCCTGAGACATAATTGGTCTACATTTTCCCTCTAGACTCTAGGTTCATTTCTCGTATTCTAGTTATTAGCAGGCGATTTGTATTGTCATCTGATAATGTGATGCCTGAGTATATTCTTAAATTTTTTTTACCTCTAATGTACATATAAAACTGAAAATGATGTATGGATAAAACTGAAAATGAAGTTTTGCTAATTAACAAATTTAAATGAAGGTCAAAACTTTCACCAAATCATTTCCAAACACATACTTACTCTTGTTCCATCACTACAATTGAATCCTTGTATTTGTGTATTGTAGTGATGAGAGAGAAGTATGTGATCGGGGTGGGGGAGTGTGGGGTGGGGGAAGGGGGCATCAATTGATCCAGGTTTGCAACCAAAATAAAGAGAGGACAAAGTGTGAAAGAAAAATAGAAGTGGCCTAAGGAAACTAAATAGGCCAGTTGTAGTAGTAATGTTCCCGGTGGTTCTCGTCCCTGGTGTTGTTCCACTTCAAGAACACAGTTGTTTTTATCATATAATTAGGTACTCATATTAAATAAAGCACAAAGTTATGATAATTATCATCTCTAAAAAAACAAATAGATAGAGTAAAAAAGCATACCATGAACTCATATGGTTGATTGTTCTTTGTTTCCTGTTTCCAGTGATATTGCTTTGTCATGCCAACTGTACATTAAAGGATCTTACAATATGTAATGTAAAAATGAGGGAATAACATATAACATTGCTCATTTAACATTGCTTTCCTCATATACCATGAAATGTAAAAAGCATACCATGAACTCATATTGATCACTGGTTATTACTACATTAATTTGAAGTTAAAAGTATTAAAATTGACAGACATATGAGGGAATAGCATATGTATACACACCCTGATATCATAGCCGCAATGTTTGAAAACTTTAATGCTAACACCTTTTTGGTGTGACAAAGATCGATCATATATAAAATAATACTCAGTAGTGGTTTATGATGTTGTGTACTGTTGGTGTGAATGCTAGTTTTCCAGAGCTATATATTGTGTGAACAAAGGTCAAAAGGTTTAATTTTGAGCCTCAGATGTCACTGGCATGCACTGGCCGGGCAGTTTGAAATAGACATAACAGTTCATGTGTCCATAATAATTATTGTATAATTGAAGGTAAGGCTTCTGAGGGAAAAAGGTGTAAGCAATTACAAGTCTGATTTTAACATATTTTAGTTGCAAAGCAGGACCAAATTAAAGCAGCAAAATCAAAATCTAATGAACACTACTAGGCCTTCTTGCAGAATAATGAGTTGGGTGTGGGGGTGATGTTTTCGTACTGCTACTTCAGCGGCATCATAGATAGCAGTACCATAGGTTGAGGAAGAGACGTGTGTAGGAGTCTAGTGTGCACCATAATGGAATGGTGGTCTCACGTCTGTGTCATAGCAATGGTGGTGGACCCACCAATACTTCTCTGCTGGTTTGGTTAGGGATTACTCTGCCATGTCTTTCTTTCTTTCTTCTTCAAAGTGTTTTCGGGTAATGAGAGAAATAAACGAAGGTGTGTGTGCTGTTAAAATTCTAAACACAGCCTTTCGGTAAGGCTGATTCCTTCTATTGTCTCCTTAGAAGGAACACTAGGTGGGAACCATTTGCACTGGGTCACCCTTTTTTAAAATGTTTACCATATTGATTATTGATCTTATAACTCCATAAAGTTTTATACAAACACGAATAGATATCAGAACATACCTTGATTGAAATAACAAAATGACCTCCTGATTTCAGATAATATGAAGCATTCAGCCCCAAAATCCTAGCCTGCAATGGTCAGCAAAAAATCATTAAGAAACCAATACATAGAATATAGACTATAATTGGAGTTTCAAAAAGGATTTTATTTTGAAATAGAATAAAATTCATTTCCAGAAAATGTAAAATGGAATCCACAAATATTAAATCTATACACCACTCCAACCATAGGCACACTTTCCTCATGACCCAGCCGCATATATATACTATCACAACACATCATAACATTTCTGGTCCATAATCCAATTGAGGCTGCTTAAAACAACTGACGGACCACCCTAACACGAGTAAGCAAGCCCCTAGTGAAGCTGCAGGATTTTAAAACCAAGACAGTGTATACACAAAACCCTTTCTATTTGCCTTCAAACACTTCCAAGAATTGACTGTAAGCCCCCCTCCACTAGTTCTATTTAAAAAAACAAAATAATGAAATAATAGAAAAAAAGAAAACAAATTGTAGCTGAGTTGAAAACAATTATCATATGGCACTACTGATACGTGTCCATAATACTATGTAACAATAGTATATGGGCTAAAAAACTGAGGGCAAAACCAAACTCACTAGGTATGTTGTACGAAATTTAAACCACACCTGATCAGGCTGGGCAACATCATGAAATATGACATCAACCATTCCAACCAGCATCCTGTATTTAGCTAGATATCTAGCATCTTCAATAAAGGGTATAACATTAGTTATTTTCTTTGCCATATTGACCAAGTGATGTCCACCTTGTTGACTATGCTTCTCCTATGCATATAATATATTGGTTTTTAAATTGCATGTTATGTAGATGCTTTGTATCTGTGGTGTATGAGATCGTACAGGAGTCGGTTAACCTTTACATTCTTATATTGGTTCCTGCCCCTTGGTCTTGTAGGGTCAGCTACAAAATTTTTTTTAGATGGTCAAGAAGCTTTTATGACACTGACAATAAATTCTTGCTTGCTGCTATATTTGATTGAATGGATTATTTCTCTATTGGTTTAAAATTCTACTATGATTTGCAATGTAGGTAGTTTGTGTGTGTGTGTGTGTGTGTGTGTTAAACATTGTTTTAAAGAAATATTGTTTGTTGTTTTAGGTCCAACTTATTCACTTCGTTACCTCGTAAAGGCTTATTTTGGTAGTGTGTGTGCGTGCGTGTGTGTGTGTGTTAAACATTGTTTTAAAGAAATATTGTTTGTTGTTTTAGGTCCAATTTATTCACTTCGTTACCTCGTAAAGGCTTATTTTGGTAGCAACAAAAACTCGTTTATACAACTTCAATTACATCAGGCTGTATAATCAATCATATACTCCATATTTTCAGGTATGTCCTATGAATGTTAATTTAATGTCCTACTTTCTTTCATTGTGTAAGCTTTGTAGTTTATTTATAATAACATGCATTGCATTTTACAACCTTAGTTTCCCATTTAAGGTTCAAGTCAATGATTAATATAGATAGTTTGAATTAATCGTTGAATTGAATCTTGAATTGTCTGTTTGGACAGTTTGGGAAGTAATAAATTTTATGCAAGATTCATACATTTACATTACATATGGTTTTTTATATTTAATGAAATTTCGGTGCACTGCAATTTGCATTGCTCTCCAGGTCCATATTGATTGCGGTTGAATAAAACCTTTGCTTTCATGTCGTGTACTCGGAGACCAATGCGAAATGCTGTCGAAATTTCATTAAATTAAACAAACCTTATGTAATGTAGATGTATGAAACCTGTATAAAACATTACTTCTTAAATGGGATATGGCCACACCTTATTGTATAAATGACATACATTTTCATCCATATAAGATTTTTATAGAAAAGGTTTGACAGCAGATGGAAAACATGGATCGTAGTTGGATGAAAGCACCACGCATTACAGATGAGTACGAAATTGGGGTTGAACAATTTCTTCAATTTACCACCCGAAATACACCATCTTTGTGGGGAAATTTTTTTTGTCCTTGTGTAAAATGTGGGAATGGGAGACCTCAATCCATAGATGACATCAAAACTCATCTAATATGTGACGACATCATTCCAAATTACACAAAGTGGATATGGCATGGTGAATTGCCAGGCATTCAAACAACAATAGAAACTGCATTGGTTGATGTAAACAATGTGGATCGTATAGACGACATGATACGCGACCTGGGAGAAGAAATTTTTCGCCAAGCACATGCACCGATGTATTCAAAACTGGAGACTGATTCAAAGATCCCTTTGTATGCTGAGTGCACCTCCATCACACGGTTGTCGAAGGTGTTGTCTTTGGTTAACTTGAATGCTAGATTTGGATGGAGTGACAAAAGCTTCACAGAATTGCTTGTACTGTTAAAGAAAATGCTTCCTGAAGAGCACACGATCCCCAAGACTCATTACGAAGCAAAAAAGATTTTATGTACTATGGGGATGCAGTACCAGAAAATACAAGCATGCCCTAATTATTGCATACTGTACCGAAATGAATATGCTGAATTGTGCAACTGCCCAACTTGTGGGTCCCTAAGATAAAAATTCATTCATAGACGATGAGGGCAGTCATGACACAAACTCATTCACCGGTCATCCAGCAAAAGTATGTTGGTATCTTCTAATAATTCCAAGGTTTAAGTGGTTGTTTGCTAATGCAAATGATGCAAAAAAACCTTACTTGGCATGCATATAGGAGGAATAATGATGGAAATCTCTGGCATCCCGCCGATTCTCCTCAATGGAAGGCAATTAACTGTATGTGCCCATATGTTGCCAACGACCCAAGAAACCTCAGGCTTACGCTAGCTTCTAACGGTATGAATCAATTTGGTAGCCTAGCCACTAACCACAATTCATGGCCTATATTGCTTATGATTTACAACCTGCATCCTTTATTTTCCATAAAGCGCAAATACATTATGTTGTGTATGATGATAGCGGGTTCACAACAACCAGGAAATGATATTGATGCGTATCTGGCGCCGTTGATTGAAGACTTGAAACAATTGTGGGTTAACGGGGTTGATGTGTTTGATGAGTATCTACAGGAAACTTTCAGGTTGCATGCTATGGTTTCCTTTACAATTAATGACTTTCCATCATACGAGAATTTGAGTGGATATAGTGTCAAAGGACATCACGCATGTCCTATATGTGAAAAACATAAAAGCTTTGTCCAACTAAAACATGGAAAGAAGACAATATATACAAGGCATTGGAGATTCTTCTAACCCTATCACCCATATCGAAGATTGAAGAATGCTTTTTATGGATATCAGGAGAATGAAATGGCGCCTTGATTGGGTGTTTTTAGTTAAATACTTTTCTATTTTTCTTAGCTTATTTGAATTCTCTGGGACTTTTATTTTCTCATTTTAATTCAATTTTTGTCTTAGGCAAGCAAGTTGGCTTAATTGTTATTTGTTGCTTATTTTTGGATTTTATACTCACTTGACCTATCTTCCTTGTGAAGGACCTATAGAGCTTTATAGAACTAGGAATGGAGCATATGAGTAGTCCTTGGAAAGATAAGGAAAAGATCTAATAGTTTGTCAGAGATACGCCGAGGCCAATTTTGTCATTTGGAGGGTCATTTTAGGCTTGGAAGTCAGAATCACTGCATTTGAATTTTGGACTGCGAGTTGGATTTTTATTGGTGTAAATAACATAATTAATTAGAGTAGATGGGCCTATTGATGGTCCACTCTTTCCTTCTGACTTAGTCACTATATGCTAGTGAATTAGTTAGTGAAACATTACATTACATTTTAGCAAAAACAGAATTTACATTACACTTTAGAAATTTCCAGAATTAAAACCCTTTCTCTTATTTTCTCTCAATTGTTCTTCATTGTTTTTCACTGTTCTTCATTTTCGTTTTCTGTTCTTCCATTTTTGTGCACCAATTTCATGGGGCTTTCATTGATGATGATCATGGGAGGCTAAACAATCAATCAATCCAAGGATCCAGTCCAAGCAAAAAGGGAATTTGAGTTCTGGTTTAGTATTTCAAATTTTGTGTGAATGTTCACTTTCTTCTTCAATCATCTATTCAGTTTTCATGATTATGAATGTGTTTAGGATTGAAAACAGATTAGGTTATGGATTCATTTCCTAATTTTGAATTTTAATCACAGATTAGTTGAATGATATTTCAATTAGGTTGTGATTTCAATTAATTTAGGAGTTACTTCGATTGAACTGCTTCTAATGAAATTGAATGAACTTTCATAATAGAATCATTATCTAAGAACTATGATAATTATCATTGCTTGGTTGGTGAATTGGAATGATGCTCTTTAATCTGTTTACATTACCTCTTGTCAATTCGCACTAGTTTATACATTTTTCTGCAATTCTGCAATTATTATTGAACGCATGCAAACTGTTTGACAAAAACCCCCAACTGTTTATTAGTGAATTAAAGTTGGAACCATATTGATTGTGTCTCTGAGTCGACCTAGGTTAATCCTGTGCTATAGAATTAACGTAGTTTAATTGTTTTGAAGCGTTACGACATCGGTTATCAAAACTGGCGCCATCGCCAGGGACACGATTCATTGTTTGCTAGCTATAATTCACTCATAATTAGATAAAAAAAAGAAAAAAAAATATTTGCATTCATTCACTGTATATTGACATTCTGTTGCACAATTGCACATTGTTACATATTTGCATTGTTGTTGCTGTGCATTATGAAGTGTGGATGAAGTGTGCTGAAAAAAGTCATAAAATAAACAGAGTGAACAGTAAAAAACAGAGGAGTAGAAGGGAGGGAATTTGTGTAGTGTAGTGTAGTTGTTTTGTAGGTGGTGCAATTTGGTGTCTAGAAATTTTCGGTCATGTGGATTTTGATTCTAAAACTTGGTGTCCAAAGTTTATCCCCCATTCTAAGCAAAAGTAATGCCTTTGGGGTTAGGTGTGGGTTAAAATTGGCAAATCCGACCTTTAAGTAGGAGTTTTCACAATTTTAACACAGGGGCATTCTCGTCATTTCACAGCAAACTGTCTCAGAATGGACTGAAATTTTATCAGAATATGGAGAAAATTCATGCATCGTTTTGACCATGTGAGGGAAGAACAAGGTCAGGGGGTCCAAATTCCCAAATTCATTGATCTAGGCCATTTTTGAATTTATTTTGTGTTTTCATAATTTTTAAAATTCATCAAAAAAATCACAAAAATCAAGCATGATTTATAGATATTACTGTGGTGATTTTGAATTTTTTAAAAATAGTTTGAGGCACTTTTCCAATTTCTGTTTCATTTCAGCAGATATTGTGAATAGTGTTCCTGATAGGGTAGTTGTCTGTTATTTCTGTTATTCTATCTTTGATGAGCTGAGCTGTGCATGACTAGGTCCCAACCAAGTGATTTGCATTCATATGATCCTGAAATAGATAGAACATTTCACAGATTGAGCAGGCATAATAGTAGTCTAGATGACTTTGATAGTGTAGTTCTAGATAGTAGTGTAGTGTTTTCTGAGTCTTTTGTTTCTGATTCTAGTTCTCATTCTGCACATCTTGATTCTGAAAATTTTGTTAATACAATGGCTGATAACAACTTAACTCTTAAGGAATTGGCTGTCAATCTGGACTGATCCATTTGCTTCCCAAGTTTCATGGTCTTTCTGGTGAAGATCCACATAAGCACCTTAAGGATTTTCATGTGGTGTGTTCCACCATGTGACCACATGACATTCATGAGGATTATGTCAAGATGAAGGCATTTCCTTTCTCTCTGGATGGTGATACTAAGGACTGGTTGTACCTTCAACCAGATCCTATCAACATTTGAACATGTAAAATATGGGAACACTTCACACTTAACCAAGACGGGGGGTGAATTGGTTAGCCTTGGTAATTTAAAAATTACTTGATGAACTAAAATCAGAGTTTCTTTGCCCTTTGGATCTTTATCCTAAAACCAATCAAGAATCTTTATTCAAAATCAATCCAAGACTTGTAATGCCTCAAGAAACAATATGAGTAAACAGAATTCACAAAGAGAATTAACAAATATGCATAAAATGAGAGAACACACAAAATTTATACTGGTTCACCTCAAACACTATGAGGCTACATCCAGTTTCTTCTACTCAACACTAGAGTAGAGTTCCACTATAACAAATAATATTCTTATAAGCAATTACAAGCTTCTCTTTATCAACCCTAGATAAAGTTCAGAAGTCTAAAACCCTATCAGACCCTTAGAAGCCAAACTCACACTGAGAACACTACTCAGCTGTCTTTAGAGAAACATTATCTCTAATCTTGCAAGAAAAACCCAATTACAATGGAACTTTACAAACAAAGATTCAATCAGAATTTTACACCATTAAAGAGTAAGGAAAGAATTCACCTGATGATCCAAGAATGATATGCATAATAACGAAAATACCAGGTTGAATGTAGAAACAATATGCAGAACAAGCCTTTCCTTAAACTTTGAAATGAATTGCCTTACTTCACTAAATCCTAGTGACCCATTGTAGTTTGAATGGAAGCAAGACCTTTAAAACCCAGAAGAAAACCTTTGTGAATGATTAGAAAGCTCTTAGAATGCTCAGTGCTCAAAAATTCAATTTCTATTTCGTTCACTCAATCAGACAAGGCAAGGGTTCTATTTATACTAAAGACTGTAACAGAAATAATCGATTAAATCAACTCCTGTAATCGATTGTTTATCATTTGTAATCGATTACATACGCTCCCGTAATCGATTAAAGTGTTCATGATAAGTTCTGGGTTACAGCAACGAGGGGGGGGGGAACTAGACGTATCTTGCTAGGCAAAGACAGGTTAGAATGGATAGCTTCGCGAGGTGCCGCGCAATTTACTGCTGCTGGGTGGAGGAAAGACTAAACCCATTTTGCCCTGGAAGGCAATCGATTAAATCAGACTTTGCAAAAATTATGTTTGTGTAATGTAATCGATTACAATATATGGTAATCGATTAAGGCAGACAATGTGCAAAACATGAAATGAACTAAATAATCGATTACAATAAATGGTAATCGATTAAGACAGAGTGATCTCTTTTTCTAAATATGTAAGTAACCGATTACGGATTAGTGGTAATCGATTAAACCAGTCACTCAGTCAACTTTATGTGTTTTCTAGGATGAAATAATCGATTAATACGATGATGTAATCGATTAAGTTGTTCTTGATAATTTCCAGAAAGCTTTAAGAACAATATAATCGATTCTTTATGTGAAGTAATCGATTAAACCAGCTTAAGGCCATTTTTCCAAAACACTTAGCTTCTTTTAAGTTCCAAAACAATTACTTAAAGCCTTTTATGATGTAATGCATGAATGAATATAAATGGTATGCATGCAAGAACTTGGATCAACAGAAAGTTTTCTTTCCTTTTACATTTAATCACTATTTTTCATCTTCAAGCCTTCAAGCATGTTGAAAGTCAAAACATTGCCAAGTCTTTACATTGCTTCAATCTTCAAGAGCTCCCCCTAAAATCAACAATCTCCCCCTTTTTGGCTTTAAACATGCCAAATTTGAAATTGAAAAACAATGGGTCTTGTGATTAAATGGAGAAGCTTCATACCACTTTTCTGCACATGCTTAACACCTGAAAAATTCACAATCCCTTTGCAAGAATAAGTGTTAAAAGCATTTGTTATTAACTCAGCATTCATTCCTAACATATATGTGTTAATTGTAATCAATTTAAGCACTTAACTCCCCCTAACTTTTCCAGATTATGCAACTGAAATTTCAGTTCAAAAATAGCACAAAAAACAGGGGCAAACAGAGTATGATGCAGAGCATGCTGATTTTCAATTGGTTTTCAATTATTCTCCCCCTATTTGGCTTTTTAAAGGCAAAAATGTAAGACACAGCGGATTTAAACATAAACTCAAACATGATATCGCATTAATTTTGAAATGAGGAGTACATAATAAGGCTTAACATCGAAATAAAAAGAAGATACATTAAAACCTAAAAAAAACAAAGGCCTAAATTTCTTCAGATTCATCATCCATCTTTAGTGTGGCCTTTATATCATCCAATCTGTCATTTAACTCCCTAAAAGAGCTTCGGACTTCAGCCTTGAAGTCATAATGCATCTGCAGAAGGCCATCCATTTTAGCCAGCATAAGAGATTCAAATTGAGAGTGAATGGGCTGCTGAGAAGTGGCTCCTTCATTTGCAGAATCACCAGGGAGTTCTTCACTATCAGCAACATGTTCCTGTTGCTAAGGCATTTGTTGAGGCTGCGGAGGCTGTCCACCCATGACCCAACCATCAGGAGTCTTGTGCAGTCCAAGCTTGGACGGATGATTCTCTTGAATGAGGTTGTTGGAGGAGTTGGTGTTGTCCACCACTTCATTTGACACATCAATGCCAAAATGATCAATAAACCTAGAGACTAGTACAGGATAAGGAAAGGGAAAATTAACAAGCCTTTTGGATTTCATCATTATTTCCTGGAAAATGAGTACCCAGTTCATGGGAATGGAATTTGTGAGGCCATACATGAGTTGCAGATCCTCATCAGTAGCTTGGGCATGGTTGGTTGCCCTTGGGGTTAAGATGTAAGTGATAAGGTAGTGGAGAAGTCTGTTTTCTGGTGCCATAGGACCAGTACTCAATCTATGCCTAATGGGGTGGTTTGGGTCAGTGAGACACTCCCTATAGGTTCCTATCTTGCTATAGCCACTAGGGGTCTCATCAAATTTTCTTTCCCCCTCATTGACAACCCCAACAACAGATTCCCAAATCTCAGGAGTAATTACCATCTCTACCCCCTTAATTGTGGATTTAAAATAGCCTTACATAGAGCCTTTGCCACAGGTGTAGAAAACTCTAACAAGGTCAGGGTAATAGGTACCCTTCATCTCCATGAACTTCCTAAGGCCTTGGGTTTCTAACAGAGCAGGAAAAATAAAACCTTTGTTTATGAACCATTCTAGGCTAATGTATTTGGGTGAGCAGATAGGTTTTGTGGCATTGTATTGCAAGTATTGCATTTTGTCAGATTCTTTGGTGAACCAAAGACTCAACCTATCAGGTGGAGGTTGGGGTTGAGGGTATGATGATAACTCTCCTACCTTCCTTTTCCAAGTCCTAACATGTCTGGGTGCAGACATATTGAATAAGACAGAGAGAGGAGTACAGAAAAAGACACAAGAAAATGTAAGAAAGGATGGAGTTTGGTGCAAGAAAAAATTGAATCACAAAGCTATTATTTATAGGCAAGGATTAAGCCTTCAACGTTCAGATTTTTCAAAAATATAGCTGTTAGACAGTTAATGAAGGTTAATGGTGGTTTAGACGTTACAGATATCCAGAAAAACTGTTAAAAACCACATAACAGCTCGAATAATCGATTAATTTCTCAAGAAATTGATTATTCCAGTGCACCAAATAACAAAATTTATGCAGAGTAATCGATTAATCTGTGATGTAATCGATTATATTAATGATTGCCAAAGGTTGAAGATGACCAATAATCGATTATATGTCTTATGTGGTCGATTATTTGCTTAAAGAAGGCAATCTAAGCATGGATAAGAAAGTTTTAATCGATTAACCTGAGTGGTAATCGATTATTACAGCAATATATCTATTTCCTGAGTAGAATTTTTAATCATGTAATCGATTAACCCGATTGGTAATCGATTATTACAGGAAGGCACACATTTTGATTTATGAAGAGTAATCGATTATGACTTTGATGTAATCGATTACATTAGCCTGATTTTCACACTGAATGTCAGTTTTAATGAAAATAATTGATTATTCCGAGTCTTAATCGATTATTACAGCACGTATAGTCGAGAACAGAGCATTTTAACATTTGATACAACTTTTAATACATTTGAATGATGATGATGGCAAGAGGCTTTCAATTTTTCACTTGAATTATGTAACAAACAAGCTAGATAATGTTGTTTTCATCAAGGATTCCTAGCATGTTTCTAAGAGTGTAAAATTTGTCCTTAGGCAGAGGTTTTGTAAAAATATCAGCAAGTTGATGATGTATATCAATAAATTCTACCTTTATGTTACATTTCTGCACATGATCTCTTATAAAATGATGTCTAATCTCTATATGTTTGGTCCTTGAATGCATCACAGGATTATTTGAAATGTTGATAGCACTTGTGTTGTGACACATCAGTGGGATCTCCTTTAGATCTACTCCATAGTCTTGTAATTGTTGCTTGAGCCATATACTCTGAGCACAACAACTACCAACTGAAATATACTCAGCTTCTGCAGTGGATAGAGCTACACAAGCTTGTTTCTTGCAATGCCAAGAAATAAGTGAGCTTCCAAGGAGATGACAAGTTCCACTAGTGCTTTTCCTATCAAGCTTGCATCCTGCAAAATCAGAATCAGAGTAACCAAAAATATTTATTGATGCATCTCTAGGATACCAAAGCCCAACTTTGGGTGTTGCCTTGAGATATTTGATGATCCTCTTTACAGCTGTAAGATGAGACTCTTTTGGATTTGCTTGATATCTTGCACACAAGCAAACACTTAGCATGATATCTGGTCTGCTAGCTGTTAAGTAGAGTAATGAGCCAATCATCCCTCTATACTTGGATTCATCCACTTTCTTCCCTTTCTCATCTGAATCAAGATAGGTTGAAGTTGCCATAGGTGTTGCAGCATCTTTGCTTTTATCCATTTCAAACTTCTTGATTACTTCAAGGCAATATTTTGATTGACTAAGGAAAGTTCCATTTTTTAATTGCTTGACTTGTAATCCTAGGAAGAATGTCAACTCCCCCATCATAGACATCTCAAATTCTTGTTGCATAGCTGTAGAAAATTCTTTACAAAGTTTCTGATTAGTTGAACCAAAAATAATATCATCAACATAGATTTGAACTAGTCAAATATCATTCTTTTGCCTTTTGATGAACAAGGTTTTATCAACATTGCCCCTTACAAAAGATTGATCAAGTAAAAACTTACTCAACCTTTCATACCATGATCTAGGTGCTTGTTTCAGACCATAAAGGGCTTTCTTAAGTTTGAAAACATGATCAGGATGCTGAAAATCAGAAAATCCTGGAGGTTGTTCAACATAAATGTCCTCCTTAATGTATCCATTTAAAAATGCACTTTTCACATCCATTTGAAAAAGTTTAAAATCCATTATGCATGCATAAGCAAGTAGCAGCCTAATAGCTTCTAACCTTGCAACTGGAGCATAAGTTTCCTCATAGTCAATACCTTCCTCTTGGTTGTAACCTTTTGCGACCAATCTACCTTTCTTTCTGACTATAATTCCACTTTCATCCAGCTTGTTTCTAAAAACCCATTTTGTACCAATAGGCTTAATGGATGGAGGTCTAAGAACAAGTTCCCAAACTTCATTTCTTTTAAATTGATTTAACTCTTCATGCATGGCATGCATCCAATGTTCATCTTGCAAAGCATGATTGATATCTTTTGGTTCAATTGAGAAATAAAAGCCATGTCATAACATAAGTTTCTAAGTGAGGATCTAGTAGAGACCCTTTGATACTTCACCAATGATGTTATCTAGTGAAAGATCTCTTGTGGTTCTCCACTCTTTAGGCAATTGTCTTGGTGTTGATGATCCTTCTTCTGCACTTGATTCATTTTTCTCATTGATAGACATCTTCTCAAGTTGAATATTTTGCTCTATTTGACCTGCATCATCATCATAAGCTTTTTCCTCTTTTGAGGGGTTAGATTCATCACAAATTACATGGACAGATTCCTCTATGCACATGATTCTTTTATTGAAAACTCTATATGCCTTGCTTTGTAATGAATATCCAAGGAAGATAGCTTCATCAGCCTTTGCATCAAACTTCCCAAGTGATTCCTTTCCATTATTTAAAACAAAGCATTTACAACCAAAGGTTCTTAAGTGAGAAACATTGGGCTTTCTTCCTTTATACAACTCATAAGGGATTTTCTTCAAAATAGGTCTTATGAGAAGTCTATTTAAAGTATAACAAACAGTGTTAACAGCATCAGCCTAAAAATATTTGGGTAAATTTGTTTCATTTAGAAGTGTCCTAGCACCTTCTTCAAGTGATCTGTTTTTCCTCTCCACAACACCATTTTGTTGAGGTGTTCTTGGGGCTGAAAAGTTGTGGTTAATTCCATGTTCCTCACAGAATTTTTCAAAATCTTCATTTTGGAACTCACCACCATGATCACTTCTAATTGAAACAATTTTACATCCTTTTTCATTTTGAACAAGTTTGACTAATTTTCGAAATGAATGGAAAGCATCACTTTTGGATTTCAAAAACAAAGTCCAGGTGAATCTAGAGAAATCATCAACAATAACTAATCCATAGTAATTTCCCCCTAAACTCATAGTTCTTGAAGGACCAAACAAATCCATGTGTAAAAGTTCAAGTGGTCTAGAGGTGGAAACAATGTTTTTGCTTTGAAAAGATAT
>PYAF01006003.1:971487-997006 GCA_007407185.1 Glycine tomentella | reverse complement strand
TTCATCTTCATCACTAGAGTTTTCATCTTTCTCCACTTTGGGTGCTGCAGATTTCAATGCTATTCCCTTGCTTTTCCTTTCTGCATCTTCACCAAAAGTTAGTTGAGACAATTCAAACTCATATTCAAGCAACTTACCAAATAGTGCAGCCATTGTCATTTTCGAAAGGTCTTTAGATTCCTTGATGGCTGTTACTTTGTGTTGCAAGCTCTAGTGAGGCATTTCAGAATCTTGATGTTAAGTTCTTCAGCATCAAATGTTTTGCCAAGTCCCAAGAGGTGATTCACTATGTGTGTGAACCTTTTTTGAAGCTGGGAAATACTCTCATTCTAATTCATCTTAAACATTTCATATTCATGTATCAAGGAATGCTTCCTTGATCTTCTTACTTCCTCAGTCCCTTCATGGATGATTTCAAGCATCTCCCACATTTCCTTGGCACTTGTGCATCTAACGGTTCTGAAAAATTCATCAGAAGATAGAGCAGAGGTTATCATGTTCTTTGCTTTAAAATCATACTGAAATTTTTTTTTCTCATCATCATTCATCGCATCCCAATCTTTGGGAATCATGTTATTATCTACTATCTTGATGGGCACCCTAGGACCCTTTTTTATGGCATTCCATGCTCCTGGATCATTAGATTGAATAAAGATCTTCATTCTATTTTTCCAAAAGCTGAAATTCTCCCCCTCAAACAAAGGAGGTCTGTTTAGAGATGCACCTTCCTTGAAGGTTATTTGTGAAGTATTCATTTTGAAAAAAAATGATCTTGAATATCTTACAAGACCTAGCTCTTGATGCCAATTGTAAAATATGGGAACACTTCACACTTAACCAAGAGCGGGGTGAATTGGTTAGCCTTGGTAATTTAAAAATTACTTGATGAACTAAAATCAGAGTTTCTTTGCCCTTTGGATCTTTATCCTAAAACCAATCAAGAATCTTTATTCAAAATCAATCCAAGACTTGTAATGCCTCAAGAAACAATATGAGTAAACAGAATTCACAAAGAAAATTAACAAATATGAATAAAATGAGAGAACACACAAAATTTATACTGGTTAACCTCAAACACTATGAGGCTACATCCAGTTTCTTCTACTCAACACTAGAGTAGAGTTCCACTATAACAAATAATATTCTTACAAGCAATTACAAGCTTCTCTTT
Organism: Glycine tomentella; assembly: GCA_007407185.1. NCBI lineage: Eukaryota > Viridiplantae > Streptophyta > Magnoliopsida > Fabales > Fabaceae > Glycine > Glycine tomentella. Next base: position 995,835 of record PYAF01006003.1, on the reverse strand, counting down.
ATCAACCCTAGATAAAGTTCAGAAGTCTAAAACCCTATTAGACCCTTAGAAGCCAAACCCACACTGAGAACACTACTCAGCTGTCTTTAGAGAAACACTATCTCTAATCTTGCAAGAAAAACCCAATTACAATGGAACTTTACAAACAAAGATTCAATCAGAATTTTACACCATTAAAGAGTAAGGAAAGAATTCACCTGATGATCCAAGAATGATATGCATAATAATGAAAATACCAGGTTGAATGTAGAAACAATATGCAGAACAAGCCTTTCCTTAAACTTTGAAATGAATTGCCTTGCTTCACTAAATCCTAGTGACCCATTGTAGTTTGAATGGAAGCAAGACCTTTAAAACCCAGAAGAAAACCTTTGTGAATGATTAGAAAGCTCTTAGAATGCTCAGTGCTCAAAAATTCAATTTCTATTTCGTTCACTCAATCAGACAAGGCAAGGGTTCTATTTATACTAAAGACTGTAACAGAAATAGTCGATTAAATCAACTCTTGTAATCGATTGTTTATCATTTGTAATCGATTACATACGCTCCCGTAATCGATTAAAGTGTTCATGATAAGTTCTGGGTTACAGCAATGGGTCATTTAATCGACTATGCCGATGTGCAATCGATTAAATCAGACTTTGCAAAAATCATGTTTGTGTAATGTAATCGATTACAATATATGGTAATCGATTAAGGTAGACAATGTGCAAAACATGAAATGAACTAAATAATCGATTACAATAAATGGTAATCAATTAAGACAGAGTGATCTCTTTTTCTAAATATGTAAGTAATCGATTACGGATTAGTGGTAATCAATTAAACCAGTCACTCAGTCAAATTTATGTGTTTTCTAGGATGAAATAATCGATTAATACGATGATGTAATCGATTAAGTTGTTCTTGATAATTTCCAGAAAGCTTTAATAAAAATATAATTGATTCTTTATGTGAAGTAATCGATTAAACCAGCTTAAGGCCATTTTTCCAAAACACTTAGCTTCTTTTAAGTTCCAAAACAATTACTTAAAGCCTTTTATGATGTAATGCATGAATGAATATAAATGGTATGCATACAAGAACTTGGATCAACAGAAAGCTTTCTTTCCTTTTACATTTAATCACAATTCTTCATCTTCAAGCCTTCAAGCATGTTGAAAGTCAAAACATTGCCAAGTCTTTACATTGCTTCAATCTTCAAGAGCTCCCCCTCAAATCAACAGAACAGACATGAAGAGAAGATTCTTGGAGAAATTCTTCCCTGCCTCCAGAACAACATCTATCCGGAAAGAAATTTGTGGCATAAGGCAACTTCCTGGAGAGACTTTGTATGAGTACTAGGAGAGATTCAACAAGCTATGTGCTACCTGTCCTCACCATCAAATCAGTGAGCAATTATTGATCCAGTATTTTTATGAAGGATTGATGTTGATGGACAGAAGTATGATAGATGCAGCTAGTGGAGGCGCTTTGATGGACAAGACTCTTCTTGCTGCACGACAGTTGATTTCGAACATGGCTGTCAATTATCAACAATTTGGTACTAGAAGTGCTGCAACAAGCAAGACTGCAAATGAAGTTTTTGTTTCTATGGTTATTGATAACCAGAGGTTGGAGAATAAATTGACAGGGTGGACATCCCTTGTGAGACAACTTGCAATTGGTCAACAACAGAATGTGATGGCAGTCAATCAACCAAGGCTGTGTGGTATCTGTTGTGCACCTGATCATCCAACAGATTCATGTCCCATTCTCCAAGAAACAGAACAAGCTGCTGAAGTTTCTGCCATACAACCTGGACAACCATTTAGACCTCAACAACAGTATAATCCTTACTCCAACACTTATAATCCTGGTTGGAAAGATCATCTGAATTTGAGGTATGGTCCTAGTCTACAAAACCAGCCGCAGACACAACAACAACAACCATTCAGACCTCGGCAGCAACAATATCCACCTTTCACCAGCAAATACCAACCTCCTCCATTTAGACAACAGCCACAATTCCAACAACCTGCACCTACACCTGCACAACCTGTGCAGACCAGTTCTGGACCTTCCTTGGAGGATTTGATGAAGCAAATGGCAACCAGCAACATCCAGTTTCAACAAAATGTCAGTGCCACCATCCAATACCTGCAGACTCAGATTGGACAGTTAACTACAACTGTCAACCAAATGCAGCAGCAAGGTTCTGGCAACATTCTAGCACAACCAATAATCAATCCGAAGAATGTCAGTGCTATTACCTTGAGGAGTGGCATAGAGCTTTCAGATGCTAGTGCTAAAATTGATGCTGGTGCTGGTAAAAAAATTGATGATGGTGTCAAAACAGTATCTGCACCAAAACAGATTCCCTTACCATTTCCTTCTAGATCCATTTCTGCAAAGAAAATGGAGTTTGATTCTGATCTGCTTGAGACTTTCAGGAGGGTGGAAGTCAACATTCCCCTCTTGGATGCCATCAAGCTCCAAAATATGCAAAGTTCTTGAAGGATTTGTGCACCTACAAGAGGAAGCTGAAGGGAAATAAGCAAGCGAAGATGGGCAGAAACGTTTCTGCACTTATACAGGGCAAAACTATTGATGTCATTCCACTATCCACCTTGCCACAGAAGTGCAAGGATCTTGACACTTTCACTGTCCCTTGCACCATTGGAGATCGTACCTTTGCAGATGTCGTGTGACCTCGGAGCTTCCATTAATGTCATGCCCACTTCGGTTTATAGATCATTGCATCTTGGTGATTTGAAACCCACTGGTGTTGTTATTCACTTAACCAACAAGAGTGTTGCTCTTCCACTTGGACTTGTTGAAGATGTGCTGGTGCGAGTCATTAATTTAATCTTTCCAGTAGATTTTTACATTTTGGATATGGAGAATGAGTCTTCCAGCCATGGCTCCACATTGATCCTAGGGAGACCATTCTTGATGACAGCAAGGACCAAATTGACGTGTATGCCGGAACTTTTTCCATGGAGTTTGGTGATGACATTGTCTAGTTTAACCTTTTTGATGCCATGAGAAATCTTGTAAAGGAGCATTCTGCTTTTCTTGTTGATATCATTGATGTTGCAGTAGATAGTGTAGATATTTCTGATTTACTTTCTGATGATTTTTCTGATTTTGATCTTGGTTGTACCTGTGATGATTCTTCTATTGTCTGTAGTATTTGTGCAGAGATTTCCTCCGCACTTGATTCTGACTGTCTTGCAGGTACAAATGCTGATTTTCCTATTTCCCTTCCTTCAGCCACCAACCTTTCCTTGCCTTCCACCATTCAGCCACCTTCCTTGGAGCTGAAGTCACTACTTGAGCACCTCAAATATGCATATTTAGATGATGGTCAGAAGCTTCCATTCATTATATCTAGCAGCCTGTCACTTGAGCATGAAAAGAAGTTGTAGCATGTTTTGAGAAGCCACAAGAAGGCCATTGGATGGACACTTGCTGACCTCCCTGGAATCAATCCTTCCATTTGCATGCATCGAATACTATTGGAGGATGATTCTAGGCCGGTGAGTCAGCCACAGAGGAGGATGAATCCCACTATTCTTGATGTGGTAAAGAAGAAAGTGATGAAGTTACTAGCTACAGGGATCATCTATCCCATCTCAGATAGCACTTGGGTTTCACCTGTCCAAGTGGTCCCTAAGAAGTCGGGTATCACGGTTGTGAAGAACCATGATAATGAGTTGATTCTGACTAGAGTGGCCAATAGTTGGCGAGTATGCATTGACTACAGGAGACTCAACCAGGCCACTCGCAAGGAGTATTTCCCTCTCCTCTTCATTGATCAAGTTCTAGAGAGGTTGGCAGGTAAATCACATTATTGCTTTCTTGATGGTTTTTTCGGGTACATGCAAATTCATATTGCACCTGAGGATCAACACAAAACCACATTCACCTATCCATTTGGCACATTTGCCTACACCCGGATGCCTTTTGGCCTATGCAACGCACCTGGCACCTTCCAACGGTACATGGTGAGTATCTTTTCTGATTTATTATAGAGTTGCATGGAGGTGTTTATGGATGATTTCACTATTTATGGTTCCTCTTTTGATGCATGTTTGGATAGTCTCTCCAGAGTGCTTGACCGATGTATTAGGACGAACCTTGTTATTAACTTTGAGAAATGCAATTTTATGGTGCATGAGGGTATAGTCTTAAGGCATTTGGTCTCTACTAGAGGTCTTGAGGTCGATAGGGCCAAGATTGATGTGATCATTTCTTTACCTTTCCCTGCTTCTGTGCGGTAAGTGCGTTCCTTTCTTGGACATACGGGCTTTTATAGGACATTTATTCAGGATTTTAGTAAAATTGCATTGCCCTTGTCCAAGCTTCTCCAAAAGGACTTAGACTTTATGTTTGACCATCCTTGCAAAGAGGCATTTGAGGGATTAAGGAAGAAGCTTACTACCTCTCCCATCATGCAGCCACCAGATTGGGAGCTTCCCATTGAGTTTATGTGTGATGCCTCTAATTATGCACTTGGGCTGTGTTTTCACAGAGAGATGATAAACTCTCCCATGTCATTGCTTATGCTTCACGCACTTTGGATGCAGCCCAAGTTAACTACACCACCACTGAGAAGGAGCTTTTGGCTATTGTTTTTGCTTTAGATAAATTTTAGATCTTATTTGCTTTACTCCCATATCACTATCTTTACTGATCATGCAGCTTTGAAGTACCTGTTGAAGAAGCTTGATGCTAAACCTAGATTGATCAAGTGGATACTTCTTTTTCAGGAGTTTGACATTGAGATTAAGGACTAAAGTGGTGCAGAAAACTTGGTTGCTGATCATTTGAGCAGGATTGAGGGACCTCTTGAGTCTTTTCCTATTCGTGATAATTTCCCTGATGAGCATTTGATGCATTTGCATTCATCGCATGTCACACCTTGGTTTGCTGATATTGTGAATTTCATTGTTGCATCTATTGTCCCACCTCATTCATCTAGGTCTCAAATAGATAAACTTAAGAATGATGCTAAATATTATGTGTGGGACAATCCTTATTTGTGGAGATTTGGTAGTGACCAAGTGATTCGAAGGTGTGTGCCAGATCATGAGATTCAGTCTATTCTTCAATTTTATCATGGCACACCTACCGGAGGTCATTTTGGTCCTCAGCGAACCGCTAGGAGGGTATTAGACTGTGGGTTCTTTTGGCCCACCTTGTTTAGAGATGCTCATCGTTTTACCACCACTTTTGAGCAGTGTCAGAGAGCAGGAGGAACCATTACACATAGGCATGAGATGCCCCAGCAGCCCATTATTTTTTGTGAGATTTTTGATGTGTGGGGTATTGATTTTATGGGTCCATTTCCTGTTTCTCATGGTTTTTCATATATTTTGCTTGCTGTTGATTATGTTTCTAGATGGGTTGAAGCTAAGGCCACCAGAACTAATGATTCTAAAGTTGTTGTGGATTTTGTGAGATCCAACATTTTTTGCAGGTTTGGTGTGCTTAGAGCCATTATCAGTGATCAGGGGAGCCACTTCTGTAACGGGTCATTGGCATCCATGCTTCAGAAGTATGGGGTTGTGCATAGAGTTGCTATAGCTTATCATCCCAAAACTAATGGGCAAGCAGAGGTTTGTAACAGAGAGATCAAGCAAGTGTTACAGAAGGTGGTGCAACCCAACCAGAAGAATTGGAGCAAGCTACTTGAGGATGTTTTATAGGCTCACAGGATCGCTTACCGAACACCTTTGGGGATGTCTCCCTATAGGGTGGTTTTTGGTAAGTCATGCCACCTTCCGATGGAGATTGAGCACCGTGCATATTGGGCAGTGAAGAGTTGTAACATAGCATTTGATGAAGCGGGTATGGAAAGGAAGCTTCAGTTGCACTTGAAGAGATCTGCTTAGAAGCCTATGAGAACTCCAAGATTTACAAGGAGAAAGTGAAGAGATTTCATGAATCTAGGATTCTTAGGAAGGAGTTCCATAGTGGCCAAAAAGTGGTTTTTTTTTTTAACTCTCGCCTTAAGCTTATTTCCGGTAAACTTCGATCTAGATGGCATGGATCTTTTGTTATTACTAATGTTTTTCCTCACGGTGCAGTTGAAATTAAAAATGAAGTTACCGGCAAAGTCTTCAAGGTCAATGGTCACCAAATCAAAGTATTTCATGAGAGCCCTCAAGTGGAGGAGGAGCTTGTGGTGGACAATTTTGTGTGATGATGCGTTGTGAATGACAATTGGGGAGTTTCCTTTTCCCTTCTTTTATTTGTTGTCTCTTTGTTTGCATTTCTTTGTATGCTTACATTGAGGACAATGTGCATTTCAAGTGTGGGGTGAAGGATTACAAAATCTATTTTCTATTTTAGTTTATGTTTTTGGTTTACTGTTTCTATTTTTACATTCTGTTTCTGGTTTAGCTGTCTGTTTTCTATTTTCTGTTTTCTGTTTATCTGTTTACGTTTCTGTTTGTTGTTTCTGTTTTCTGTCTGTTTTTGTTGCTGTTTTTGTTATTGTGTTGGAGTATTTGTTGTTTTGTTGTTTTTACATTAAGAAAAAAAAATAGAATTTAGGCACTTTTTCATGTTTTTCATAGAATTTTTTAACTTGTATAAATTGTAAGAAATGTACAAATTTTGGTTGGATTGAGAGGTTTCATGCTTGATGTGAATCATTATTGTAATTGTTGAAGTGATAAGTAGGCTTGAGAAATAGAATTTAAGATGGATCATGTGTGATAGAATCATGCCTTGTGAGTTTTTGGGCTTTTGTGGATATGTTCTTTCATGTGTGATTTCAACTTTGTGCTAGATTACTCTATGTTTTGTCTTGCCTCTTTTGACATTCCTTGTTGCACATGCTTTGATTGAGATGATTTAGGCCTTCTTTCTTTTAACCACTAGCCAAATAAACCTATCCTTGCATTGATATCCTTTGTCACCCTTTTGAGCCTTTAACATTTTCTTTCTTGTATAGCTCATTGAAAACTAAAAAAAATGGAAAACCATGTTATCCTAGCTTTAGGGAGAAAAGAGGCTTTGGAATTGTTTTGGGAGTGGGTTTCAAGCAAGTGTGGGGTATTTTTATTTTGTTTTGATTTGGAAGGAAAACAATGAAAAAAGAAATAAATAGAAAAAGTTTAAAAAGCAAAAGTTCAAAGAAAAAAAAAGTGTATAAACAAAGGAAAAAGAAGTACAAGCAAAGAAAAGAAAAAAAATGCAATAAAAGTTGTTGTGGTTCATTTTGATCCTTGTAAATTCTTTGTTTCTACCTCTCTTTTTGCTTGTTGATTTACTCCCCATTGCCCCTCTTTTCTCTTAGTTTTAGCCTAAATATCCTTTTCTTATCCACCCTTTACCTAGGCCATACTTTACAAGCCAATAAAGTCCTTTTGATCTTTTGAAGCATGTGTATTTCAAGTTGAATGAATTAGAGTCTTGTCAATATTTGGATGTGCTAGTTACATGTGGTGTTTGAGTGTAAACACAAACCCACACAACTTGGATGAGGTTGAGTGTTGTTCTTTGAGAGATTTCTATCACCTTGGTACATTCTTAATTTTAACTTGACTACTTTTTCACTTTGCATTTTGTGATCATGTTTTCGTGGATTATTTGTTACCTTGATATCATTCTTGCATCTTTCATTTTTCTCATTTTTGTGCATTGTTAGGATCCATTGAAAAATTTGTGTGCCTTGTTTATACCTTTCTTTTAGTTTTTGGTTTACTTTAGTTTAAATTTTTCTCTTAGTTTTTCTTTTAGTTTTGCCCAGGAGTGAAAATGTTTAAGTGTGGGGTATTTTGATTGGGTGTTTTAAGTCAAATACTATTCTATTCTTCTTAGCTTATTTGACTTCTCTTAGACTTTTATTTTATCATTTTAATTCAGTTTTTGTCTTAGGCAAGCAAGTGGGCTTAATTGTTATTTGTTGCTTATTTTCAAGTTTTATACTCACTTGACCTATCTTCCTTGTGCAGGACCTACAAAGTTCTACAAAACTCCAAATAGAGCATATGAGTAGTCCTTGGAAAGTAAGGAACAGATCTACAAGTTAGCCAAGGTTAATTCATTAATTTGGAGGGTCATTTTAGGCTTGGAAGTCAGAACCACTGCACTTGAATTTTAGATTGCGAGTTGGATTTTTATTGGTGTAAATAGCATAATTAATTAGAGTAGATGGGCCTATTGATGGTCCATTCTTTCCTTCTAACTTAATCACTATATGCTAGTGAATTAGTTAGTGAAACATTACATTACATTTTAGCAAAAATAGAATTTACATTACACTTTAGAAATTTCCAGAATTAAAACTCTTTCTCTTATTTTCTCTCAACTATTCTTCATTGTTCTTCATTTTCGTTTTCTGTTCTTCCATTTTTGTGCACCAATTTCATGGGGCTTTCATTAGTGATGATCATGGGAGGCTAAACAATCAATCAATCCAAGGATCCAGTCCAAGCAAAAAGGAATTTGAGTTCTGATTTAGTATTTCAAATTTTGTGTGAATGTTCACTTTCTTCTTCAATCATCTATTTAGTTTTCATGATTATGAATGTGTTTAGGATTGAAAACGGATTAGATTATGGATTCATTTCCTAATTTCAAATTTTAATCACAGATTAATTGAATGATATTTCAATTAGGTTGTGATTTCAATTAATTTAGGAGTTACTTTGATTGAACTGCTTTTAATGAAATTAAATGAACTTTCATAACAAAATCATTATCTAAGAACTATGATAATTAGCATTGCTTGGTTGGTGAATTGGATTGATGCTCTTTAATTTGTTTTACATTACCTCTTGTCAATTTGCATTAGTTTATACGTTTTTCTGCAATTCTACAATTATTATTGAACGCATGTAAACTATTTAACGAAAACCACCAACTATTTATTAGTGAATTGAAGTTGGAACCATATTGATTGTGTCTCTGAGTCGACCTAGGTTAATCCTGTGCTACAGAATTAGCGTAGTTTAATTGTTTTGAAGCGATACGACATCGGTTATCACGCCTACACTGTTAGCAGGAAAAGAAGTTTATGATCGTGTGAAGGACATCATGATTGTTTTTAGGAAAACCCAAGAAAAGGATGCATCTGACAAGCAAATTTGGAAGAAAATATCCATATTTTTTGATCTTTCATACTGGGCCAATTTGGATGTCAGACATTGTATAGACGTAATGCATGTTGAGAAAAATGTTTGTGATAGTTTGATTGGCACCCTCCTAAACATTCAAGGGAAGACATAGGATAATTTGAAATCTCGCCAAGATTTGGTTGAGATGGGTATATGACACCAATTGCATCCAATTGAGAAAGGTCGACAAACGTATTTACCCCTGCAAGCCACACTTTGTCTACAAGAGAAAAAAAATTTGTCAGTGTTTGCGGATAGTAAAAGTCCTACAAGGATACTCTTCTAATATAAAGAGCCTTGTATCCGTCAAGGAGCTGAAATTGGTAGGGTTGAAGTCTCATGATTGTCACGTGTTGATGCAACAAAAAATGCCTATTGTTATTCGTGGTATATTGCCTGAAAAAGTCAGGGTTGCAATTACTCGTTTGTGCTTCTTATTTAATGCTTTTTGTAACAAAGTCATCGACCCAAAACAGTTGGATGATTTGGAGAACGAGGCTGCCGTTGTCCTTTGTCAATTGGAGATGTTTTTTCCTCCATCATTATTTGACATAATGGTCCACTTAATTGTTCACTTAGTCAGGGAGATCAGGTTGTGTGGTCCAGTTTTTCTACGGTGGATGTATCCTGTTGAGCGCTATATAAAAGTGTTAAAAAGTTATATCAAGAATCAATACCGTCCAGAGGCTTCCATTGTTGAAAGATATGTTGCCGAAGAAAGTATTGAGTTTTGTTCTAAGTACATCGATGCACTTAGACCTATTGGGGTTCCACAAAGTCATCATCAATTGTCAGCGGGAGGTAAGGGTACAAGGGGATACAATATAGTCACATATAGTCGACAGCAGGTTGCACAAGCACATTTGTATGTTTTGAATAACACAAAAGAGGCTTTGCCTTACATAGAAAGGCACAAACAATATTTGCAAGAGTGTCACCCAAATGAACTTCATGAAGGTGTTGCAAGAACATAATAAAACTTTTGTTAACTGGTTTAAAGAACAAATACTTCATGATGACACTGCCTCAAAGATGTTAAGACTGTTAGTTGTTGGACCGAATCTCGACATCCCCACTTAGAAGGGATACGACATCAATAATTGTTCCTTCTACACAAAATCACAAGATGATCATAGTAATGTACAGAACAGTGGAGTCAGTGTTGACGAGGCTTCAGAGCACTTTTGTGGTGCATCTGATAACAATCTGATTAGAGCTACAATGCCTTACTTCGGAGTAATTTAAAAAATACGGGAGCTTGATTATACTGCATTCAGAGTGCCTGTGTTCAAGTGTCAATGGGTTAATGGTAACATTGGTCTGCATGAAGACCGATTTGGATTTACGTTAGTAGAACTGTATAAGGTTGGTTATAAGGAAAAGCCTTTTATAATGGCAGAACAAGCCAGACAGGTGTTTTATGTCCAAGATCCGTGCAATGCAAGATTTTCTGAGGTGTTATGTGGAAGAACGTCGGGGGTTAGTCACCAACATGATGAAACTACAGTTGACATTGGTGACATACCTACTTTCTCAACACAAATGTCTTCTGTTGTTGAAGACCAAGAAGTTGACGATGAACATGCAAAACGTGTTGATCATGATGAAGGTTTATGGGAGAACATTCATACATATCTGCGTCATATTCAAGTAATGGTTTTAATTATGAAAATAACAAAAAAAAAATAACAATGTTTTTTAGTAGTAAATACATTAATTTACAAATATTTTATTGTTATCATTATGTATTTTATTGATTTTACTTATGTTTTTCAGATTGATGGCTACCCCTCCTCTGTCCCCTCCCAATTCAAACGCCTATTCTGAGTCCACATCTACGAGGAGTAGACAATCCACCAAGCTAAGAAGGTTGACTTTGAGAAGCTTGGATGAGGCTAGGCCAACGGTAAACGTCAACCTTAATACTGGGAGAGGATCAGACAACAACAAAGAGAAGTTCCACAGCTATCTTGGTGTCATTGCAAGAGAAAAGATTCCTATTACACATTGCAATTGGAAAGATGTATCGGACTCCCTAAAGAATCTAGTATGGGATGACATTTTGGTATGCCTGCTTAGTTAGGATTTGTTTGATTTCGTTAAACTCATATGAAAAAACTTGTTAATGACTTACTTTTCTGTTTCATTTGTTGTTGAAGGCAAAATTTGATATCCTCGAAACTGCAAAAGCAGAGAAGAAGGTTATGGCATTGGTGGGCAATAGATGGAGACAATTCAAGTATAGCCTAACTACTAACTACATCTATGCTGACCCAAACAGGAAACGTAAAGAAGATTTGTCAGTTGTGTATGGTCTGGACATACACATGGGACGAATTTGTTGCAAGCCGAAAATCCCTAAATCGGCAAGTTATAACATAAATTATTGTTTGACATCAATGAAACAACCTTATGATTTCATATAGAAAAATTAAGGTTACATTACCATCAATATTTTTTTTTACAGGGAATTAGGAAAAGGCCCAAGAACCTCAATAAATGAATGATTACCCACACATTTTGTCTCGTGGGGACTATGATTTGCTTGAAAAGAAGCTTATGGACGAAAATATTAAGAAATTAAAACAAGATGCAATGAATACTGAAGATTCATCATCCGTCGTTCTTCCTCCTTCCCCATTTCCACGACAGGTTAAGTGGAAGATGGCCCGAACAAAAAAATATGGGCATATGACATCTATGGCTGCACAACAAATAACAGATAAAATTGTGAGTTGCATAAAATCGTTAATTTGTTACATTTAGTTGCATAATTTTTTAAATTAAATTACGTAATAATGTAATGCTTGCAGGACTCTTTAGAAGAACAAGCGACACAAGGTGGATTTGTTCCCCAAGGTCAACATGACATACTAAATGCTGCCATCGAAAAATCGGATCACCTTGATCGTGTTCTCGAAGAAGGGTCAGGTGTGACCATCAACCAATACTTTGGATGTAATTCACGTGGCTCTAGTTGTTCATCTGCATCCATCAGACCAGAACAATTAGCTGAAATAATCTAAAACCTTAAGGAAGAATGGAAGCAAGAGTTGAAGGAAGAATTAAAAGTTGAGTTATCTCAAATGGCTTCACCAATTGCTCACCCAGTTGACGCAGATATAGAAAAATTAGTTGCAAGAGTGAGCACAAAAGGGAGTTGTGCGGAAATCCCAGCCAACCCATCTACTGAAGAAAACGGAAATGATGTTGTGCCGTGTTTGGGGTTGTATGTTCCATGTAAGGATTCTACGCGGCTAGTGGCACTCGGAAAATTTTATGTCGGGGACTCCACCATTCACAACATACCTTTTGCAGATGATGTCGTAAAGGTAAGCGCTGAAAAAAATTTGATGGGGACGCGCAAGTGCCATACCCCACGGTAGAGATTAAGTACGTCAGAGACACTGTTAACACAGTTGTTGCATGGCCCATAATTCTGGTTAAGCCAGTGTCACAGAAGGTACGTTTATTAATTTTGTAAGTCACACAAATTCGGTTGTTTTTTATGCAACTCAATGGTAAATTTATGTCGGCATTGACAATCATATGTTTACCACATTTAGGATTCAAAAGTGTCGAAAATAGGTGGTTGAAGCTATTACAATTCCAACAAAATGTGGAGTGATCTTGATGTGTTGGATGATTTGCTTAAGGTTCTATATGAACTGTATTAAAAACCTATAACGATGTCGTGGGAAGGGTCAACATTTGGACATCCAAATGTTGAATCCTCCTTGTTCATAACATTTTCTGATGTGAATGAAATTACAACAAGGGACAAGTGTTTGAACATATATGTACTGCATTTGTGGATCATGTACATAAATGTTCATTGAATACTATGTTACAATAAGTTCTTCTTCATAGCCGTTACAAATAAATATGTTTCATATGTTTCAATTAAAATTTATAAATAGGTTTATGGTGGACTGGACTTCAACATTGGGTGAAACCTCCATGTATGCATTTTTTGAGCCTCAATCGATACACAATGCAAGGGACAGACGTACATAATGTCAGGAATACATTGAAACATGGATAAGGATTCACAGAGACAAATATACCTAGGAGCATACTTGAATCAGTAAGCAAAATGTACACAACATAACAACATGAAAATGTAGTGCTAATGCTGGGTATTTTTAGTAAAATGCAGGGCCCATTGACAGCTTTTTATTCTTTGTCCTAACAACAATATCGTCGTATGGCTTTGTTCATTGCGTAAGAAGCCTGATGTTCACATAAAAGCCGTAATTAACAAGTTGTTCAGAACAATTATCATTTGCTCTGTTCATAGTGGAAGGTACACATATCATTTACACATTAACCACAATTATCATGTGTTTTAACTAAATCAGTGCAATGAAGACATTAAAAACCACTAGAGATGACAAAGCTAATCCAGCTGCACCCACCTGGATTGTGTTAAAGGTTAGTCTTTGAAAGAACTATACGTATCCATTGCTGATATTTAACAATGTTTTTGATGTAAACAAGTGTATATGTTTGTTGTTGAATCTAGAGCCATGTTCAACCAGGAGGATATGAGTGTGGATATTATGTAATGTATTGGATGTGGAACATAGTAACTGGGGGTGTGAAGAATGACTGAGCATGGTATAAATACAATAACCCCTTTAAATTCCTTCAATTATTATGAATATATATTTGTCAATTACATTAAACTGAATTGATTTTGATCCATATTTATGTTGCAGTTGTTTGGTGATGGAACACCATTGAGCATTGAACAAATAACAAAAGTTCGCAAGCAATGGGCAGTGTATTTTGATGTGTTGCAAACACATCTTAGTTTTAGGATAGTTTTAGGTTATATTTTAGTTAATTAATTAGGAAAATAGGTTAGAATTAGTTAAGTTTATTGATTTATTGTTTTTAATTTATTTCATCACCATTTGAGTATTTTCAGGCCAAAAAGAGGAATTCAAAGTAAAGAAAAAGAAGAAAAGCAAGATTTTTGGTCTGGCGCGGATAGCGCCATAGTCCGCGCGATCAGCGCCAGCATGGAAAATCCAAGCTTCAGCACGAGCAGTCCACGCTAGTCGCGCCACAATCCACGCTAGTAGCGCCATATATTCGAAGCACCGCGCGATCAGCGCCAGAGTCCGCACCAGATGTCTGAAGTCAGGGTTCCAGCTCGAGAACTCCACGCGATCAGCGTGGAGTTCTGCACTATCAGCGCCACATCTTCGAGAGGTCCGCGCTATCAGCGTGGGAATCCGCGCGAGTCGCGCCATGAAGATCTAGTTTCCTGATTTAAATTATCTGTTTCAAATTTCTGGAATAGATTAGGCTTTGTTACTGTAATTAAATGATTTTATAAATATTAAGCCTCTGAACTGAGTCAGGGGCAGCCATTAGCATTTATCTTCATATTTTAACACCCAAAACCCTAGAAAATCAAGAATCAAGGCTATAATTGCAAGAAAATTATGAACTATTCAACAGCTTTTGTGTTCTTGAGGCCTATGGCAGGCTAAACTCTTTATTGTAGGAAGGCCATGAACTGATGAGAACTCCTCTGTAATTGACTGGTATTGAAATATATATATATATATATGTTTTGATTGCTTTATTCTTATCTTCTCTTCATTCATATTCTTATTTGAAATTGATCACTTCAATTAAGTAATTAGGGTTAGAATTTGCAATGGGAACATTGGGGTTCTAATTTCTGACCTGTTAAGAATAACACTTGTTCATCACCTAGGAATAGGGATGCGTGAGTGCAGAATTTATAATATGATCTTTTGAGTGCTTAAACTGATAGATTTCACTAAGGAATTAGGTTTTCGATTCAGGTTAAAGGGTTAATTCACTAAGGGATTAGGGATTAACTAATCTAAGAAAGACTTATTCTCTGAACAATCATAACAGGAACCCATATGATATATTCTTTAAATGCTTAATCTGACAGAATCGCTAAAGGCTTAGGGTTCTTGATCGAATTAAAGGGCTGAATCGCTAGTTATCTAGGTTTCACGAATATAGAAGAGATTTATCATATGTGCACATTAACTTAACAAATCAGTCAAGTGAAAGAGGGGGGATCAGAGGGGATTGTGCCTGACTACAATTAATCGTCCATTGGTAATCTTCAATTCAATTTACTGCATTTATTTGATTTCTGTCTTTACATTCAAACAACCAATCAACCAACAACACTTTTCCGCGTAATTTTACTTTCAATCACAAACTTTAGTATCACTGTGAAAATCACCCCAATCCCCGTGGAGAACGATACTCACTTACCTAACTTTATTACTTGAAACGATCGGTGCACTTGCCGTAGTGTGCGAAAATCGCAACATATTTTTTGGAAATTAATAGAAGTCAAGATTTTGAATTATAGAGCATGTCACCTATCACAAACACTTAAGTTGTATTTGTTGGTCATGATACATTTTTAACATTGTGTTACATTATGAACATTGTGTCACCCACGGAAAATATTGGTCTCTGGCCTTTTGGCTTTGTCGTTGTTTCTGCCTGACATGGATCATTTTAGTAAATTTGATTTCTGAATAGATATTTTAGGAAAAATTTAAACAATGTCATATTGTACAGTTTGAGAAGTCTATATTAATTTTGGTTTGTGATGACTGAAAAAGGTGATCTTATTTATCCATCTAGTGATAGAAAACTAGATATTATTGTCCAGCATGTAGTTTTTATTGCCTATCCATTTAATGGTACGTGCAACATACTTCAATGGTAATAACACACTTCAGCGCTATAACTCAGAAATATTCAGTCTGCTAACAGCATGACTTTCATGATTCATATTTATTGGTTTATTGCAAATTATAGCAGATATGTTTGTTATCTGACACTCGCATTTTTCCAGGTGCCTATGTAATGCTTTCAGAGTTGGCAATGGAAACTAGTTTGCCTGGGGGTGTCCTAAATATAGTTCGTGGAAACCATGTATGCTATAATGAAATAGGTAAAAAGTATAGTGTGTTGGTGTAGCCACTCTGGATGTCAATTTTTTGCCATATATTCTCTTTTTATATTACTATTATTAAAATTATTTTGGCTATGTTTCAGAAATCAAGAGACAACAACTTGTTCTTTTAAGGTGGGCGAACTACTCTATAATTTTCCTATGCATGAAATCAAATCTTTTTCATCTTAGTTCATTGAGCATCTTGAACATTGGCAACTGGAAAGTCTCCTTGATCACCAAATCATTTGTAATTATTGTGATGGATATGGCATGGGTGTGGAACAAGTTGAGCATATGAAAATAGGTAGGTTTATGATGTTTTAATATGTATTGTATCACTGCAGATTATAATTTACTTAGGTTGACATGGATTTATCATAACTAGGGTGTGATATAAAAAGATCCCAAGTGCATCCATCATTTTAGAGCATGTTTGCTATTGAAAGTGTTTATAGTATACTATATATCCAAGAATCTCATTCTTCAGCATTGGGATTTGGGACATATACTACCCCTTCATTATTTATTGACAGAACACTCTACAAGTGACAAATTTTACATCACCACCACCAATTAATTAGATCAGATCAGATAAGATACTCTCTTTTTGTTCCTACTAAAAAATTATGGAAAAATCAATACGAAGGTCACATGCATTTTCAGCCACCTTGCCTCCAGTATTTAGCTTGAGTGTGGATTACATTGCTTTTAACAGCCTGCGGATAAGAGGGTTATATTGACATTTGAGTAGACACCAAAAAATGGGATATGCTTTGTGTATTGTGTTTGCTTGGCATTGTTATAAAAGCATTACTGCATTAATCCCTTTCTCTTATTTCTCTCTCTTAGTCATCAACCAAAACACCCTTTCCCACTAGTGCTACTACTATACTCCATGTTTTCTCATTGCATTCGCCACTTTTTGTTGTTATTTAAAACAACCTCGTTCAACACTAAAACACTTGTCACACACCAATATGGTTCCTCTTCAACCATGAATCTTCCTTCCTTTTTCTTTTTTCCATCAGGGCTTTCTTTTGTTGTTATAATTTTTACTATTTTTTCATTGTCAGAGTCTTGAATTGGTGGTTTATGGTTGCCACTCTTTATTTATAGAACCCGGTTATTGTGTACTACATCCTAGCTGTTATCACTTTATATTATCATATTACAGAAAATACAAATATTATATGTTAAAAATTTGTTATAATTTCCCTTTAACGTTTAAAATATTATATGTAAATTTTTTTATTATAATTGTCATTTATAAGTTATAAGTTTTCTATGAGGGGATTGGCATCAACAAAATTAATTATAGAAAATATAATTGTCCTTTATATGTGCCATACATCAATAAATAGAAATATTATATGTAATTTTTTTTATAATATCCCTTTAAAGTTTAAAAAAATAAGGAAAGACAATAAATAAAATAAAAACTTAAATATGTTTTTAGTCCTTTAAATTTGACTAATTCTTTTTTTAATCCTCCAGAAAAAATATTATTATTAATCCCTCAAATTTTCATAAATCACTACCAAAAAATATACTTTTTAAGATGCGTATTTAAAGACGGTTGCTGAAAAACTGTCGTCATTTAAGTAGCGGTGTCATTTTTGTAAATAATTTCAACTTTTCAAAGATGGTTCTTGCAAAACCGACTTTAAAACATCTTTTCAAATATGGTTTTTGCCAAAATCGTCCTTGAAATTAGATACTCAATGTCGGTTTTACAAAGAAATCATTTTGTGTGGTTCTTTATTTTTTGTTGTTCCACGCACTCTCGCAATCTCGCTTGTTTTCAACTTTTATTCCCCCTCGCGCCTGTTCCTCTCCTCTCGTCCTCACATACCTCAACCCAAACCCCTTCCCCTCCCCTCCCTCCTCTCCATCGCGGTCGAGCTTGTTGCGGGATGGGCAGTGGGAGGCGTCGCCGGCCAAGGCGGCGACAAATTGGCAGAAGTGGAGCTTGGACCAGACGAGCATGTGGGAGATATGGGAGAAGAAGGAGTGGAGCACAACTCCAAGGATGGAGGCGCGCTTGGTGGATTTTGAAAATAATAAATACACTCAAATACCAAGAGGGGGGTGAATTGGAATAACCTTGACCTTTTAAAATTCTTTATGAAATCAGAGTTTAGGATCTTAATCACTTTTAGAACCGACACAACCTTAATTCAATCAAACCACTCAGTCCACGATTCCAATCACAAAACCAGAACTTGTTGAGTAATGAAGAAATTGAAAACAATAGGAATACCCACAATAACCAAGAGGGGGTGAATTGGTTTAAACTTGACTTTTTAAAATTTATTTATAAAATCAGAGTTAAAGAATCTTAATCACTTTTAAACCAAGAATGTCTCTAATCAATCAAACTACACAGCTCAAGAAATCAATTCTTAAAACAGGACTAGTTGAGTAATGATAATAATACCAAAAACAAATGAACAAGATAACTAGTAGAGATTAAGCAATATAAAATCAACATAAAAATTTATACTGGTTCACTTCTCAAGAGAAGCTACATCCAGTTTCTTCTAATCAACATTAGATTAGAGTTCCACTATTATAAATTTCAGTTCTTACAAGCTTTACAACAATCACTCTTTATCAACTCTAGATAAAGAAAAGAAATCTAAAACCTTATTAGACTCCTAGTGATCAAGAACTAGAGAACACTACTTTGTTCTTCCCTAGAGAACCCTACTCTAGCACAAGCTTCAAAGAACTCTTTACAATAACTTCAAATAACAAAAAGTACAAAAACGAATTTACAACCAGAGATAATGGAGAGAAACAACCTGATGATCCAATGAATATGAATGCATGTGGTTTACCAATTCGAGTTGAATTGTAGAAAAGGATTTCAGAACATGCTCTCCAAAACTTCTTTAAAAAACTCTTGCCCAAGAAATCATTCAATACCCATGAAGATTAAAAAGTGGGACAAGATGTTAGTTAACCCAGAAAATCACTTTCTAACTTTGAGAAGGCTTGTGTATATTCAGAAAATTGGAAGTATTCAAGTTATTAAACCAGACAAGCCTTCATCCTATTTATAACAACTTTTTATAACAGATTGTAATCGATTATAACGCGCCAAATAATTGATTAAAATGACTTATTAGTCAAAAAAATTTTCACTTAATCGACTAAAATGTTCAAAGCTTCATTCTGGGTTTTACAACGAACAGAATAATCGATTAAACCGAGTTGTAATCGATTAAAGTAGTGAAGTTCATTGTAAAGCAAGCTTTGTGTAATCGATTACAAGAGTCATGTAGTCGATTAATATGTTCTTCAAGGCTTTTCCAGATTTAAAACGAAGCAAATAATCGATTAAACCGTTGTGTAATCGATTAAAGCAGTAAGATTACATTTTTCCAAAAACATTAGCCATTACTTATTGATTTCTTTTAAAAACACGAATAGCTTTGATACTTTAATGAAAAAATGTAAGCATGTTGATGACTATGTGCATGCAATGCAAGGATCAAAAGATTGGCCTCTTATACACTTAATTTGAATTACAATCCTCAAGGCATGTGAAAAGCTCAAAACTTTCTTCTAAGGCACAAGCTTCATCTTCTTGTTGCTCCCCCTATATCCAACAGAAATCACAACAGCTGAGAGATCAAGATGAAAACAATAAGAATACCAACAATAACCAAGAGGGGGTGAATTGGTTTAAATTTGGTCTTTTAAAATTTATTTATAAAATCATAGTCAAAGGATCTTAATCACTTTTAAACCAAGAATACCTCTAATCAATCAAACCACTCAGCTCAAGAAATCAATTGCTCAAAACAGGACTAGTTGAGTAATGATAATAATACCAAGAACAAATGAACAAGATGACTAGTAGAGATTAAGGAATAGAAAATCAACACAAGAATTTATATTGGTTCACTTCTCAAGAGAAGTTACATTCAGTTTCTTCTAATAAACACTAGATTATAGTTCCACTATTATAAATTACAGTTCTTACAAGCTTTATATCAAACACTCTTTATCAACCCTAGATAAAAAATAGAAATCTAAAATCCTATTAGACTTCTAGTGATCAAGAACCAAAGAACACAACTTTGTTCTTCCCTAGAGAACTCTACTCTAGCACAAGATTCAAAGAACTCTTTACAATAGCATCAAAAAACAAAAATTGTAAAAATGAATTTACAACCAAAGAGAATGGAGAGAAACAACCTGATGATCCAATGAATATGAATGCATGTGGTTTACCAATCAGGATTGAATTGAAGAAAAAGAATTTCAGAAAATGCTCTCCAAAACTTCTTTGAAAACTCTTATCCAAGAAATTATTCAATACCCATGAAGATTAAAGAGTGGGACAAGAACTTAGTTAACCCAGAAAATTACTTTCTAACTTTGAGAAGGCTTGTGTGTATTCAGAAAATTCGAAGTATTCAAGTTAAGTTTCAAGACAAGCCTTAATCATATTTATAACAGCTTTTGTAATAGACAGTAATCAATTACACACACCAAATAATCAATTAAAAAGCCTTATGTCATCGATTAAATTGTCACTTAATCGATTAAAGTGTACAAAGCTTCATTCTGGGTTTAACAACGAACAAAATAATCGATTAAATCAAAGCAAATAATCGGTTATACTGATGTGTAATCGATTAAAATAGTAAGATTACATTTTTCCAAAAACATTACCCATTTAGTTCCTTTTTCAATATAGCTTTGATACTTTGATGAAAACATTTAAACATGTAAATGATTATGTGCATGCAATGCAAGGATCAAAAGATTGGCCTCTTATACACTTCATTTTGAATTACAATCTACAAGGCATGTGAAAAGCTCAAAACATTCTTCCAAGTCATAAGCTTCATTCTTCTTGTTTCTCCCCCTATATCCAACACAAGATAGCGAGAATAGAAATTAACACAAGCACATATACTGGTTCACTTCTCAAGAAAAGCTACATCCAATTGGATATAGGGGGAGCAACAAGAAGAATGAAGCTTATGACTTGGAAGAATGTTTTGGGCTTTTCACATGCCTTGAAATTTTAATTCAAAATGAAGTGTATAAGAGGCCAATCTTTTAATCCTTGCATTGCATGCACATAATCATTTACATGCTTAAATGTTTTCATTAAAGTATCGAAGCTATTTCTGAAAAAGGAACTTAATGGGTAATGTTTTTGGAAAAATGTAAATCCTACTGATTTAATCGATTACACATCAGTATAATCGATTATTTGCTTTGATTTTAAATTTGGAAAAGCATTGAAGAACATTTTAATCGATTACATAACCTTTGTAATCGATTACATGGGGTAAAACAAAAGTTATGCATTGCTGCTTTAATCGATTATCATTAATTGTAATCGATTACATAAGCTATCTAGAAAAGCATGTTTCACTGCTTTAATCGATTACCATAAATTGTAATCGATTACACAAGCTACTTCTAAAATAAAACTTCACTGTTTTAATCGCTTACAGCTCGATTTAATCGATTATTTTGTTCGTTGTAAAACCCAGAATAAAGCTTTGAACACTTTAATTGATTAAGTGACAACTTAACCCATTACATAAGTCATTTTAATCGATTATGTGGCGCGTTGTAATTGATTACAGTCTGTTACAAAAAGCTGTTATAAATAGGATAAAGGCTTGTCTTGAAACTTAACTTGAATACTTCAAATTTTCTGAATACACTCAAGCCTTCTCAAAGTTAGAAAGTGATTTTTTAGGTTAACTAAGTTTTTGTCCCACTCTTTAATCTTTATGGGTATTGAATGATTTCTTGGGCAAGAGTTTTCAAAGAAGTTTTGGAGAGCATGTTCTGAAATTCTTTTTCTTCAATTCAATTCTGATTGGTAAACCACATGCATTCATATTCATTGGATCATCAGGTTATTTCTCTCCATTCTCTTTGGTTGTAAATTCGTTTTTGCAATTTTTGTTATTTGATGCTATTGTAAAGAGTTCTTTGAAGCTTGTGCTAGAGTAGAGTTCTCTAGGGAAGAACAGAGTAGTGTTCTCTGGTTCTTGATCATTAGGAGTCTAATAGGGTTTTAGATCTCTATTCTTTATCTAGGGTTGATAAAGAGGGATTGTTGTAAAGCTTGTAAGAACTAAAATTTATAATAGTGGAACTCTAATATAGTGTTAATTAGAAGAAACTGAATGTAGCTTCTCTTGAGAAGTGAACCAATATATATTCTTGTATTGATTTTCTATTCCTTAATCTTTACTAGTTATCTTGTTCATTTGTTCTTGGTTTTATTATCATTACTCAACAAGTTCTGTTTTGAGCAATTGATTTCTCGAGCTGAGTGATTTGATTGATTAGAAGCATTCTTGGTTTAAAAGTGATTAAGATGCTTAACTTTGATTTTATAAATAAATTTTAAAAGACCATGTTTAAACCAATTCACCCGTCCTTTTGGTTATTGTTGGTATTCTTATTGTTTTCACAAAGTCCATGTGTATCTAGAGTAATCATCTACAATAACAAGCCCATAATAGTTACCCCTCAAGGCCATGGTTCTAGAAGGACCAAATAAATCCATATGAAGCAATTCAAGGGATCTAGAGGTAGAAACAACATTTTTACTTTGAAAAGAATTCTTTGATTGCTTCCCCTTTTGGCAAGCTTCACATATTTCATCCTTCTCAAACTTAAGCTTAGGTAAGCCTATGACTAAGTCCTTCCTAACAAGCTTGTTCATATGATGCATGTTTATATGACTAGTTCTCCTATGCCATAACCAAGTCTCATTAGTTTTACTTACAAGACAGCTAGTGTTGTGAATGAATGCATGCTCAATGGACAAAACATATATGTTACCCTTTCTCTTACCATCATGGATAACCTCACCATTTTGACCATCAGAAATTAAACAACAATTGTCATTGAAGGAGACCTTGAGTCCTTTGTCGCATAGTTGGCTTATGCGAAGGAGGTTGTGCTTCAAACCTTCCACATAAAGCACATTCTTTATCTTTGTTTTGAAACTATCTCCTATATTTCCTTCTCCAATGATCTTTCCTTTATTATTATCATCATAAGTGACATATCCTCCATCTTTGAGTGTCAAATTTGTGAGCATGGACATGTCACCTGTCATGTGTCTAGATCAGTCACTATCTAGATACCATAATGCTGATTTTGATCTTAGACACACCTACAAAAGTCAATTTAAGTAACAAACTGTAACACCCTGTAGGCTTCCGGTGCGTTAACATTAATAATATCAGTTTAGCGCTTAATAAACATAAAATAGTAGTCAGCGGAAGTGCAGAATCGTTTTTCTTGATTCATTATGTATGGACTAGGAACACATGAATTTACAATTATACAAAATTACAATTCAATCCTATGCTGATCCAGTGTTTCAATTCATATATCAAAATCAGATAACTCAATTGTACAGGCAGATAACAGATATAAGACAATTGAACTCAGGGAAATGTTCATATCATATATAATAAAGTTCTGTACATGTACATCTCAATGTCCATAGTTCACACCACACATACCGTGGTGGTACAAAAGAATATCAACCCTCTATGAGGGAGTACAGAACTATACATCAAAATAACAACAAAAAGAGCTATCCAGCTCCTACGTCAAGCAGCCTAGTCTCAGCTGGGCCTCCTGCCCTGAGACTGCTCTCCTCTGCCCGAGGTATCACCTGAAAGCAAGTAAACCCCACACGGGGTGAGATAACATATCTCAGTAAGCTTAGGGTTCTTGGGAAGTCATTCCCACCCTGGCCCACACTTCACAATACAACCATCAAATAAGTATACATATCAGATCAATTTCACATCCATGGCAGAGTTACACTCAATGCCCACAAGTCGAGCAGAGTTCCACTCAATGCTCTCAATAGATGGCAGAGTTACACTCAATGCCCTCAACATATGGCAGAGTTACACTCGATGCCCTGGCAGAGTTACACTCGATGCCCTCAACATATGGCAGAGTTACACTCAATGCCATTTACAGATCACAGCATAACCAAGTACAAGATAGATAAGGTCTCAACAGGATGTAACAACCAATGCATGCAATATGAATATGACCATCACTCCCCTGGAGTGTGGTGTGCAACCAAAGCGGGAATTCATCCCCAAGGAACACTGAACTTACCTGGTAAGGTTCCAGCTAGTAGTTCTTTCCCAGGTCTGTGGCTTCCACCGCCAACAGTCTCAGAATCAATGCCTAATCCAAGGCATAAGTAGTTTCATATCAAAATTCATTTCATAATCA
>PYAF01006003.1:954228-971387 GCA_007407185.1 Glycine tomentella | reverse complement strand
TCGCGCCATATGCCAGAACCACCATAACTTAGCTTCATGCTTAACTAAGCTTAACATATACTTATGAACTCAAACTCTTACAGTTGGCGCCATCAATGCCAATCCTGACGCCACCGGCGCCGCACCCTTAACAGGGTTTTCTAACCTGAATCCCCGCGCTATCGCGCGGGGTTAAGCGCCGAAAATAAAAGTCCTTACAGTTGGGTCCATAGGGGTTAGTTGGTTTCCCTTTTCTCCTAGGCACCCAAATACATTCACTATTAAGCACATAAAATCTCCTTGCATAGCACTTAATGGATGTATGACCTTTCTTCATGCAATAATTGCAAGTTATAGTTTTTTATGATGCACTTTCAAAATGAGTCAATTGATAATTTTTTTTTGAAAGGCCTTTTTGATACTTTTGTTTTGGAGGCACAAACCTTGTTTCTCCAAAATGTTTTGATCCATGTTTGTACCCCAAACTAGAAGTATCTCCAGCATATTTTTGCACACTTAGCATTTGATTTAAATTTCATTTACCTCTATAAAGCATTTTCAAAAGATCAACCAAATAACAATTTTTTGAAAGCAAAAACATATATTTTTCACCTTGACTCTTTTTGTAATCATCAAATTCTTTTTCTAACATCAAGTATTTATCAACATTTAAAGATGATGAGGCACAAACACATTCATTAGCTTTGTAACTTGAAACAAGTTTTTCATTTGCTTCTTTTTAAATTGCAAAGTTCATATTGCAATTCAACAACTTTGGAAACATGTCATTTGAGATTACCTTTTATCCTATTATTGGTTTGTCCAACCTTTTGGGCCTCTTCATGCATCTCATGGAAAGCATCAAGATTATTATCATATTCAGAAGTTACCTCAGTTTCAGCACTTAAGAATTCTTCATCATCACTTAGTGTGGAAGTGAAGCAAACATTTGCTTCTTCATTCTCACTTGTTGATTTGGAGGTTGTTGAATCATTGTCTTCCCATGCTATGTATGCCTTCTTTGGTTTCCCTTCTTTCTTTGTATTTTTCTCCCCTTGTTGCTTCTTCAAAAATATAGGACATTCAAATCTGATGTGTTCGGGCTTACCACATTCGAAGCAAGTGAAGTTAGTGGAGTTGTTGTTGTTGTTGTCCTTTCTCTTGTTGAAGTTTGCCAACTTTTTGTTCTTGTTTCTTCTCATGAACTTGCTGAATTTCTTCACTATTAGGTTCATATGTTCATCACATTCATCTTCATCACTTGAGTCTTCTTTTTCCATATTTGATGATGTAGTTTTCAAGGCTATACTTTTTTGTTTTTTGTCTGCATTTTCAGAATATGTTAATTATGACATTTCAAGTTCATACTCAAGAAGCTTACCAAAAAGTGCAGCCATGGACATCTTAGATAGATCTTTTGATTCCTTGATTGCTGTAACTTTGGGTTGCCATGGTCTTGTGAGAAATTCCAGGATTTTGATGTTTAACTCTTCAGCATCAAAGGTATTTCCAAGACCAAGAAGATGATTCACAATGTGAGTGAACCTTGTTTATAGCTGAGAAATGTTTTATGTGGAATTTATCTTGAACGTCTCATACTCATGAATCAAGGCATGCTTCCTTGACCTTCTAATTTTGTCAGTGCCTTTATGAGTTACTTCCAACATCTCCCACATTTCTTTCGCACTTTTACACCTGACAGTTCTAAAGAATTCATCAGAAGAAAGAGCATATGTAATCATGTTTTTAGCTTTAAAGTCATATTGTACAACTCTTTTTTCTGCTTATGTCACCTCATCTCACTCCTTGGGAATTCTTTCATTATCAACAACTTTTGTAGGGATCAAAGGACCTTCTCAATAGCATTCCAAGCACCT
This sequence comes from Glycine tomentella, assembly GCA_007407185.1. Classification (NCBI taxonomy): domain Eukaryota; kingdom Viridiplantae; phylum Streptophyta; class Magnoliopsida; order Fabales; family Fabaceae; genus Glycine; species Glycine tomentella. Next base: position 969,531 of record PYAF01006003.1, on the reverse strand, counting down.
AGGTCCTTTGCTTGAATAAAGATTTGCTTATGATTTTTCCAAAAGTTAAAATACTCTCCCTCAAACATCGGAGGATGATTGAGAGAGGCTCCCTCTTTAAAAGTTATTTGTGTAGTATTCATTTTCTTTGAAAAGAAAGTGATCTTGAATAACTTTCAAGAACCGGCTCTGATACCAATTGAAAACGATGAATACACTCAAATACCAAGAGGGGGTGAATTGGAATAACCTTGACCTTTTAAAATTCTTTATGAAATTAGAGTTTAGGGTCTTAATAACTTTTAGAACCAACACAACCTTAATTCAATCAAACCACTCAGTCCAAGATTTCAATCACAAAACCAGCACTTGTTAAGTAATGAAGAAATCACAACAGCTAAGAGATCAAGATAGCAAGAAGAGATAGAACAATAGAAATTAACATAAGCACATATGTTGTTTCACTTCTCAAGAGAAGCTACATTCAGTTCTTCTAATCAAACTAGATTAGAGTTCCACTTATTCAAAAGTATTCTTTACAAGCAATTACAAGTGATTTTCTCTATCAACCCTAGACAAAGAATCAAAGTTTTAACACCCTATTAGAAATCAAATCACCAAGATCCAGAGAACCCTACTCAGATCTTTACCCTTAGAGAACACTACTCTAGAAAGCTTGAAAGAAACTCTTTGAACTTAGCCTTACAAAAGTATTTTGAAACTCAAAACAATCTACAAGAAAGTTTAAGAGAGACACAACCTGTGATCCTCAATGGATGAATGAATGCACGAATGATTTTACCAATCAACACCAGGTTGTATGAATATCAAAGCTAAGAATAAACGCTCTTGAAGTATGAAGCAAAATGATCTTTTAATCTCAAGCAAGAAATCTAATACTCAGAAAAATGTTTCTTGGACAATGAGAACTTTTGCTTGTGTTGGGATTTCGTAATCTCAAGTATATGATGAAAAATGATCTCTCTTGAAATCGCAGACCCAAGCAGCTTTATATAGAAAACAATTTTAACATATAGTAACCACTTATTACGCAAGTGTAATCGATTATTTAACATATGTAATCAATTATTTAACCAAGTAATCGATTAAAATGTTCTTGAGACAATCTGAAATCTTTAACAAACAAAGAAATCGATAATTCCATGAAGTAAACGATTAAACTAGTCAGACTCATATATGCAATAGGCATTGGTAATCGATTATAGATTGTGATAATCGATTAAGGCAGTCATGTAAAATTTCCAGAATAAGCCTATGTAATTGATTACAGATTGTGGTAATCAATTAAGACAGTCATGCATATTTAAAAATGAACTTGTGTAATCGATTATAGTGTAATGGTAATCGATGAAGACAAATAATCATGATTTACATTTTGTGCTATGTAATTGATTACGAGTAGCTAGTAATCGATTAAAGTGTTTTTCATGTCTTTTCCAGAATCAAACAGACGCTGGTAATCGATTATATCCTTATGTAATCAATTAAAGCAAACAAAGCCATGGAATATGCACAAATAAGCTCTTAAGTTCTTTTCTTAAAATATTTTATGCATAAATATGTTTATGCTTTATGCAATGCAAGGATCACAAGATAATCCTTCTTAAACCATTCTACAAATTACAAATGCCTTCAATTGAATGGCATGAAAAAAGCTAAAACCTTCAAGTGACATGGGTTTTATCCTTGATCTTCTTCTTCAGCTCCTCCTATATCCAACAGATTTAACACCGAGCTGGGGTTCTAAAGGGGGTGATGTCCAATCGAGGGTGGTGTGATGAGGGTTAGGGTTAGGGTTTGGGGTTTGTGGAAGGGCACGTGGTAGATGGGAGGTGGGAGAGGTCAGGGATTGTGACCACGAGCGATTTGCCATTGGAGGATTTGGTCTCGACGGCATATAGGGAAAGGAGGATGGCTTTGAACCCTGAGAGGGATGGTGGCTCCGAGGAGTGGATGCGGGGGAGGTAGAGGCCAGCGAGGAGGAGGACGAAGAAGAGGACTATCGGGCGCAGGTATGCTCAGTATCTGACTCTATAGTGTTCCTATTTCTACTCTTATGGAGTCAGACGACTCAATTAAGAGCATTGTTGAGGTGAAATATTGTACTGGTATTTTTTTACTTTTTCTTTTTTAATTTCAGTGGGTATACTACTAACTCACAATTTTATAAAGTGTTTTTGCTTTTCTACAGCCAGCAAGTGTTTATGTTTGGAAGAATGCATTTTGCTAAGTTTTGGAGTAAATTATCCCAAAGGAAGATATTTTGCATGTCTCAGCCAATAAACAGTTTTGAATGGGGTCAGATACTATAATTTATATCCGGTTTAATCCTGGAGAACCAAATCTCTTGGCCACCTCAGCTAGGTATTTGAGATTGTCTGTAGGTCACACTTCAATATTGATTACGATACAATTCAATTTTCCCCTATAGATATCCTGATCTTTTGTGGATTGTTGCTTGTTTAGTGTTTTGCTAATCTCACTGAATTTTGTATTATTTTCTCAATTATTGATTTTTTTTTACTTCTATTATTTTAGAAAGTTGATACTCCTGCTTGTTGGATGGTAGACATTGGTCTTAAGGGATGTTCATATTAGTATCACCATAAGGGATCATTTGTGATACTCTAAACTATTCTCTGATATTTTCATGATATTGAAATATTTGTTATATATTCAATAGTTATCATTAATCTGGAGAAAAATGTTATTCATCTCATTCATTAAAAAGAAAAAAATATATTATAAGAGGACTAGTTTATGTTTTTTTTGTATGCATTTTTGGTTGAAGTTTTACTTATATAGAGTTTGAATAATGTTTACTTTAATCTACTATATAAATCAGGAAAATTATTGGTTGGTTTAATGTACTTACTTTCATTTGAGAATTACCTATTTTTAACATGTTTTCTTCTTATTTTAGTGACCAGAGCATAATTTTGTATGATTTACAGATGTCTTCCCTAGTGAGGAAAATGATAATGATGGTAATTACTTTGTATCATTAGTTTAAATGTTGACATATCCCTATTATGTTTTTGCTTTTTGATTGTAGTTATCTCATGTGACTTTTTTTTATCCAAATTTTCTAGTATGTCTTTGCAGTTATCTAGAAAATGGTGTCTTGTTGCATGATGGTATATAGGACAGAAAGCCCCATATATGCATGTGATTAGTGTACACTAGGCACCGTTACAATTATATGCGGAATCTTTGCACAAGGCGATTTTTTAATGCTTATGTTAATTTTCAAAAATAGCATTAGATAATAAGATATTATTTGCTATTAGGTATATAAAAAATATTATGCTTTTGATCTGTCAATTCCTTAAGCCTTACAAGTTACTAATTCTTTACTAATAGTGTTTAAATAGATAAATATACAAAATTGAGATTAAATTATATAAATCACATTCTAAGACGATTTTTTAATCCTGACTTTTTTAACATAAATAAAACTAAGATGGTTCTCACATAACCAATGCAGAAAGCAACATACGAAGACGGTTTAGGGTTGAATCGTCTTAAAATGTCAGGATTCTAAGAAGGTTTTAACCCAAAACTGTCTTAGAATTCTGACGTATTTAATATTTTTTATTAAATAATAAAACTATCTAAGACAGTTCTCGCAGGACCGATGTAGAAACCAACATAAGAATATGGTTGGAAAATCGTCCTGGAAAGTTTTCACTTTCAACGACGGCGGCTTCAAAGACGGTTGTAGAACCATCATGGAATGATCAATAGAACCGACGTGGAAAGTCTTTTTTCAATAGTGAATCTACTTTTACTCTTTCTCTTTCATTATGTTAATTGTGTCAAATTTGTGACGATTATTCACCGTCATAAATTATTTTTAATTTAATATTCGTAAAAATATTTTCTATCGGTTTAAAATTGCCAAAACATATTAAAAAATATAAAAAAATCATCACAATTCCACATTCATGTTTTTATTTTTTTATTTATATTAAGAAAGTTTTAAATCCCCAAAAATCATTTTTAAATAAATTATATTAAAATAAATTTTGGTGATGAAAAACTGTCACATATTATGATACCATGAACAAAAATGGACAAAAATACACGTTTTGTAAATTTGAGGGACTAATAAGAGAAGTTTTTTTACGACCAAAAAAATAATTAACCAAATTTAAAGGACTAAAAATATATTTAAGCCTCAAGTAAAAATACTAGTAATAAGGAGTGTACTTGTGAAAAGAAAGAGATTATAAAGGATGTGAAATAGATAGAAGAGAGAGAATTATTTTTTCCAAGAAAACATAATTGATATTAACTATTCAAAATTGATTAAAATTAGGTAATTAATGATACTTGTGCATTTGCACAAGATAAAAACAAAACCCTTTAGTTATATAGTTATATTTGACATCTTATTATTCATGTTTTACTAGAGAAAGGTTACAAGTAAGATCATATTACTACAAGACCATTGCTTTATTATAGAAGATTAATATATACTATCAATATCTATCATATTATAGTACTTCATATTTTCTAATTTTCTTTTTGTAATGTATTTTGAATAATGGATTTTCATTACTTTTGTCTAGGTAAAATTTGCATATTTAGATGGCACAATCATCTTGATTCTCGACTTAACAAAAATCCATTTACAAAAGAGGAAGAAGAGAGGCTACTTGCAGCTCGCAAGCTTTATGGGGCAAGGTGGGCAACCATTGCAAAGCCTTTTAGTGGAAGAAATGATGATGCTTTGAAGAATCATTGACATGTTTTAATGGAATGAAAGAAAAACAAATCCACAAAGAAAAGCTTGCAAGAGATTATCAAAGATTCATACACGGAAAAAAGGGCACTTAAATAAATTTGTCTCAATGGTTCGTTGAGTTCTATGAAGTTTGGATTCGTAGCATCCTTTAGAGACGGTTTTCCTATGGTGGACTCAACACGTACATAATTTTGTCCCAATGGGTCACTCATTTCTTTCCCAATTGAATCACACATAATTATGTCCCAATGGGTCACTCATTTCTTTCCCAATTGAATCCATCACAGGAAAATGTCTCTAAAGGATGGTATGGATCCAAACTTCATAGAACTCAACGAACCATTGGGACAAATTTATGCAAGTGCCCTTTTTTCAATGTATGAATCTTTAATAAGTTCTTGCAAGATTTTCTTTGTGGATTCATTTTGCTTTCATTCCATTAAAACATGTCAATGATTCTTCAAAATGTTATTAGTTCTACCACTAAAGAGTTTCGCAATGGTTTTCCACCTTGCCCCATAAAGCTCGCAAGTCGCAAGTAGCCTCTCTTCTTCCTCTTTTGTAAAGGGATTTTTGTAAGTCGAGAATAAGATGATTGCGCCACCTAAATTTGTAGCTTTTACCTAGACAAAAGTAATGAAAACTCATTATTCAAAATACATTACAAAAATAAAATTAGAAAAATATGAGGCACTACAATATAATATACATTGATAGTATATATATTAATCTTTTATACCAAAGCAATGGTTTCGCAGTACTATTACCTCATTTGTAAACTTTCTCTAGTAAAATAATAACAACAAGAACATGATTCGAACTAAATAATCATACATAAGTTGATTATGATTAAATACAAATAAAATATCCAAGCTTCGATGTCAAATCTATCAAAGATATACAAAACCCAAACAAAGAAATCCAAGGCAACAAAGCATAAACTAATGCCTTCTCTCTAAGGTCACTCCTCAGGATTCGACTGGACATCACCTTCATCAATCATACAAAAGAAATACAAGGAAACAATAGGGAGTGAAATACACCTCACTTCATGCTCAAAGTATAATAATGACACCCACACCCAAATAAAATTCCAAATTTAAACAAACATATTTCTCACAAACTCAACATGTGCACATGCAATGGACTTCGACTTCCTATGAATGTCCTACCAAAAACAACCCATGAAAGTAATCTAGGTGTACATGAAACCATAAGAAGTGCCACCAAATTACTAAGTGGTGCCTTCGATGCTCGCACCTCTAAACTAAAATGATATTCCCTTGTGACTAGTTAGGGTTACCCATCTTTAGTAGTACATCTCGACTACTTGGGATTAGAATGATTCATTGGGGTTTCCTCACCAGGTATCACCACATTCAAAATCAAGTAAAAAATAACGCTTCATGGCCTCCACCAACCAAATCACACATGTTTTCCTCTATCACATTTCTTAAATGCTAGTTTCGCTAAAAATGCCACATAGAGGATTCCATCTCTCATTAGCTAGGTTCCTATTCATAACAAAATCTTGTTTCATCATACATACCATGGCATAGGGTCACACATAAGAACATTAAGCATTTCATGTCATAAAAATTTGCATTTTATTATTACAAAGACACCATGTATTTTCACTTGGCGAGGGATGCAATCTCTTAGAGACACAACATAGGGAAAATCCTAAGTTTTCTACTATATTTTCGCTTGGTGAGAAACAGACCCACTGAAAACACTTACTCTAATTGCTTAGTTTTGACTAAATCTCCCTTAGCAACACAATCCAAGGATCCTAAATCAACTCTCTATAACATTTTTTCTTAGCAAGAATGGATCTTGCCTGACATAAACTTGATATGCTCTTTGATTTATTTTTTATCTACGAGAATAGATCTCATATAGCATGAAGTTGATGGCTTATTTGACTTAATTTTGATTGGTGAGAATGAATCTCGCTTAGCTCAAAATTGATGTGATCTCTAACTTATTGCTTAGTGAGACAACATTCTAGCTAAGGGAACCCCTTCCAAAGACTTACTTTAATCTTTGGACTTTTTTGTGATCTACGAAAGCCCTTCCTCTCTAAGTGAGATGCGACAAACAAAATGTTGTAGATAGGGTTATATGACTCAGGGGCTCTCCTAAAGACCCCTAAACACCACCCAACATTTTCTAGACATTGACAATAATTCCAAACACAAATTAAATCGATTAATTTTGCAAATTTCAAACAAACATGCAATCAATTATCAAGTTACATATATAAGTAACACGAACAAATAAAGGGCCGGGGAAAATGCAATTAACTATAGCACTTAATTCAATCTTAGATTATAATCCAAAACACATCAAGGATTTGAGGCAATCACATCCCCTTTCGCACACAATTATAATCAATTGGGGTCTAAGGTCCATCCCTCTGCCCACGACCAAAGCTACACCTATGGTTAGGGATGGGTATATGGTCTGGTCCATTTAAGGTCCAACCCGTGTATTTTAGTCTAAAATAGACGGTGAACTACACTTTAAAACATCATGTCATAGATGTAAATAAAATCACTTAGTAATATAAAATAATTAATAACAACAAGAAGATATAGTTATAATAGAACTTGAGATGTATTATATTTGTTGCTGAGAAGTAAAGTTAAGTTTTTTTTTTTAAGAGTAATTATTACTTTTTCAATTCTTTTTATAAAGTTTTGATCCGATAGAGAAAAGTATCCCCACCCAACTATTCTTCTCCAATTATTTAGGGTGTCTTGTTTTCCTTCTTTTTTATTCTTTTTAAAGAATTGAAATTGAAATTTAATAAAATTAAATTTTAAAATTTTTAAAATTTTTAAATTATTTTTATAAATTTAAACTTTTAAATTATTTTTAAATGTCTTATTGAAATTATTGAAATTTCAAAAAAAAATATAAATGTTTGTGCTAAATTGGTAATTTCAATAAATTTATTTTGCAATGAATTTAATCTCCCAATTTAGTCATCTTTACAATGGAACGACTAATTTATTATAAAATTGATAAGTTTAAAAAAAATGATATTCAATGAATGCTTATACTTTAAATTAAAGTTGTACTTGAATTTAATTTAATTTTTTAATAAAATTATTAATATAATTATTTATATAATTCAAAAAAGATCGTTCTTCAAATTAACTCGTGTATCACGCAAGTATTATCTAGGATAATATAATATAATATTATATATATATATATATATATATATATAATACACATATATAAGCCAATAACAAGACAATGAATGAACAAAAAGAAAATCTATTAAGAGGAAAGTATTAGTACATGAATATTTTGATTAAAAAAAATCTTTGTGTGTAATAATGGCAATTTGAGGATTAAACCTATGTCTTAGGTTATGTTTGGTAGGACACTTTAGTTAGTTTTTAACTTTTTTTATTAGTAAAAGAATTATTTGGTTATTGGGTAAATAAATATTTTTTAGTAGATTCTTAATAGCTTTTAGCAGTGTTTTAAAAATCGAACCGATCCGGTCAATCAAACCAATTGGACTGCGACCCATTGGCTGGACCGGGTCGAATCTGTCAATGGATCGGTCATGCTTTCAACCTGGTGTGATCCTTAGTGGTCGAACCGATGACCCGTCAACCCAGATCAGGTTATTATTGAAAAAGAATAATGTTGCAGACACATGAACGACATCGTTTCTCCACTAGGTTTTCAAAACTACCTGGCTCTCTTCGGCTGTGCCTAGCAGTTCCAAAGTTCGTTCCAAGTTTGTGCCGCCTTCGTCTGAGCCACTTCTGTCTTGTTCATTTGTGCCGCTTACACCTTGTTCGTCCGCGCCGAGTAATCGTGTCACAGCTCGTATTATATCATTTATTTTTGTTGGTGGGTTATGATGGGTTTTTTGGTTTCCGTGGGGGAAGGGTGATTTTTTTTTTTTGGAGGGGGGGTGGTGTTGGTTGTTTTTGCCTTAACAGGATGCTTTCACATTATGCTGCATCCACTTTTTGTGTGTGTTTAGTTTATGCTCATTGGTCATAAAACACTTAAAGTGTTGAACTTGAACATATGCTAAACTTAAACTTATTTAGCTTATGTTTATGATTTTTGTTACTTATTTGTTTGAACTTGGATGATGATGTTTTTTTTTATATTTTGGTATCTAATTATCTATGTTATGGAATTATATTAATTTGTGATGTTTTTTAAAATATTTTAAGATAGATATAAAAATTTTATATTTTTTATTACAGATCGGGTCATGCAGGTCAATTAGTAATATACCAGTTTGACCACTGACCCAGCGATCCAATACCCTAATCGGGTCAGTCACCAAGTCGGTTTTTAAAACTATGGCTTTTAGTGTTTTTTGTTTTTTTTTTTTAACTTCAGCTTTTAACTTCTAATTTTTTTATATTTTCTTCCATTTTTATCCTCAATACATTTATTCGATTTCCTTATTACCTTTTTAAAATAAATCGTGATTTTATTATTTTTCTATCATTTTACACTTTTCAACTACTTGAATATTTAATTTTATCGACACTTATAATTTAATAAGTTAGATTTTAACTACCAACTAACTTTTTAATTTTAGTTAGTTTTTCAACTTTTAACTACTTTTTCAATTAATTTTGTTCAACATAGTCTTAATCCATCTACCTCAGCTTCCCACCATTAGTTCAACCTGAACAGGTTTAAGAATAAATATTCCTAGCACGTTGATAACTAAAACTAATAAATAAACTAAAATTAATGAAATGATATCGATTTTTTAAACAAAACAAAAAAAAAAGAGATCATTTAAATTTTAATTTATAGGCTTATCCATCAAAATCTAATACATTTATGTATAATATAAACATATTTTAAAAAAAGTAAATATAGTGTAGTTTCCCCATAAAAAAAATTAAACAACATTTAAATATGATTAAATGCAAAATAAAAGTCAATAAATAGCATATCCTCGCACCAACTTCATTACAATATCAATGAGAGCTAAAATGATCACATTTGCAACATTATTAACTATTGGATTCATCATTCATACATGGATTTCACAACCCATAATGAATTTTTCACCCCAATATATAATACAAAAAAAATGAAAAACTATCAAAATAATATAATCCAAAAATTATTTATACAAATGATACAAATAATTATTTAATGTGAGAAATCAAATTCATTTTTTTTATTTAGCAATGGGCAAACTTACGCTAAATACATATTTAATTACTAAATTCACAAGCATATTTTTACTCAATTTAGCGTCGATTAAACTGACGCAAAATATAAATGTCATTGCAACTTTTTCAATTATTGTTTAACCTTTCACTATATAATTGTATTTCATTGTAAACTTTGTAATTATAATATATTCTTCATTTTTGTATTTATATTTTATAATCTTAACTAAAAATTGAAATAAAGATTAACAAAATACATATGAATGAAAAAAGTACTTATGTTTTTAAAAGTATTTTTTAATAAAGCAGTTTTTTATTTTTCTTTTATAATCTAAGTATTTTAGGTTGATTTGATCGACGCTAAACTCCATGATAAAAAAATAAAAAATAAAACATTGTGGAATTAGATATTGGGTAAAATAAAAATGAAAAAAATAAAATAAATATGAGAAATCGGTTTAGGAGAACCAATTTCTCACCTTAACTAGTGATTTATATTATTTGTGTAAATAATTTTTTAGTTGTATTATTTGGATAATTTTTACTTTTTTGTATTATTGTAGTGAAAAAAATCACCCAAAATTGTTAGTTCTCAAATTCCACTTTACATAACTCCCTTCAAGCCAAAGTGGTTGACTTCATTTATAGTAATTCTTGGGTCATTCCTAGATGGAAAGGACGAACTCCCTAATGTTGCTAGAGAAATAAAAAAAACACACACACACACAACCATCCCCAAATCCTATGTTGAAAACCAGCTAGTTTGGATCCATTCTGATTCTGGAAACTTGACTTTCAAACAAGCTTTTCGTCCTCTTTCCAAATCAATAAATTCCTAGGAGCAAGTTTTTGAGGAAAAAATCCCTCCCTCCAAGTAGATCATTCAATAAAATTCCTACTAGGGATGGAAATAGGATGGGATGCATACAAGCAGTAGATACCTACTATCCACCCCGTGCCCTTGCTGGTATCCACGAAGCACATACTCGTGAATTTTTTAAAATATCGGCAGATATATGGACGTTTATTAAAAAAAGTTTACAAATATTTTAAAAATACAATTTAACTATAACTTTTATTTATTCTAATATTTCCTATCAAAAATAGTTTAAAGGTCAAAATTAAATTATTCAAATATTTTACATAATTACTCTACACAATTATATTGATCAAGATTATTCAATTTAAAAACTATATTTAAATTTATAATGTTTCAATCTCACTCCAAAAAAAAGTTAATAAACTAAAATAATTTACTCTTATAAACCAAAATAAAAGTTAATAAGGCACAACAATTCAATCTCACGAGTTCATACAAAATATTTTAAATAAAGACATTTAATTTCAAGAAAAAAGATTTTTAATATTCTTTTATATTAAATTACATAATCGTTGTTATATTAAGTATTTAATTTTATCTTGTGGTCATGTATTTTTTATATTAATAATTAATCATAATAACAAAGAGGCATCGCCTTAGATGAAACATATTTGAATTAGTTACAAATCATGTCAAATCAAATATCTCAACAAATGAATATTATTATTAGTTGTTTAAATATAAATAGATAGAAGATTTAAATATGTTTTTGGTTTTTGAAAGTTCGTATTTTTTATTAAAAAAAAATGGTAAAACTTTTTTAGTTCTTATAAGTTTGCATTTTTTTTATTTTGGTTCATGTAAGTTATTTTACTCATATTTAGTCCTTATATGTTTGTGTTTTTTTAATTTTGGTCCATATAAAGCATGAACATATGGGGACTATAAATGTAAAATTTTAAAATCTTAAATGGACTAAAATTCAGAAGATACAAATTTACAAGGCCTAAAAATGAATAAAAAAACTTTATAGAAACTAAAATTAGAAAAAATGAATTTATAGGGACCAAAAATGAAAAGAGAATAACTTACCGGAACCAAAAACATATTTAAGTCAAGATAGAAATATGATAGCTAATTTAGAGGTGGAAATAATTTAGGTTAGACTAGGCTTTGCTAGGCTTGAGTCTGACTTTAGTTAAAAATACATGGTGTGAGCTTGACCGGTTTACTTGTCAAAAACCCTTTTACAATGTCTGACTTGATCTACATAAAAGTTTGGTCTGACTTACAAGCTTGTTCGAGAGCCTATTTTATGATAACTTACTATTAAGATAGAAATGAAATTGTAACGATCCTTCTTTGTTGCATAACTAACAAATCAAAAGATTTGATTTGATTTACTTTAGAAACTCTTTAATTATTTTATATATGAAAATATTGTACGAACTTTTCAAAATATTTCAAAAACTACTAAATAAAATTCAAAACTTGCAATATGAACCCTACATTTATAAAACAAGACTAAATCGAATTTGGTGCCTCGTAGCACTTTAAGTCTTCAACCATTAAAAGAAGACATATCTTTAATTGTATAAAACTCTTGGAAGTTATGCATAAGACAAACTTAAGCTAGTCATCTTTTTAAATGTAATTAGAGAAGAAAGTATGAAGAGAACACAACTTTTTTCTCGTGCTCGCTCCATCTACCACTCACACAAATATATACACACACAAAAATAAATCAAATTCAATTCAAAGAAAAAGGGAGAGAAAGATAACTTTGTATACTTCGAAAATAATTTTCGTAATAGTTGGAAATTTATAATAAAACACTTCTTATATAAAAGTCATTTCCTATTCATCATCAATAAACACCAACATTTTAGCTCAATTATCTTAATTGATTCATGCAACATAATCATAACATGAATCCTCAATTATCATCAACCACATACTTCCAATCTCTCATCACCAATTATCATCATGAACCATCAAATATCACAAATCAAATTTAAGCATCAACTATCATAATTCATCATCATAACTCATAAGAAATCATCATCATAATTGGTGTATCGTATAAACCACTAGATAACCTCAATCATCATACACTAACTCTACTCCATGGACTTTCAACATCATATGAGAGATCCCCAATAAGCCTCATCACCTAATACAGCCTCACTCTCTAACTATTTAGGGAGTCTCTTGAACTAACACTACAAGTGAAGTATGATTTTATCTAAAATAGATAAGTGTGAATAATGGATTACCTTTTTTTAGGTTTTTTTAAGACCTTACATCTATAGGAATTCACCCACTTGTCTAATATATAGGCGCATTCATGTTAGCCACCATGAAAACTCTCGGCACTAGGTTGGGAGCCAACCAAGCACCCTCACTTACTTACCTACCCATATGTCCATGCACCAACTATGCATATATAGTCTATTTATGTCCACCAATTATGTTCCCACAATATATTGTAATGCTATGGTTTCATAATGTATGGTTAAGTGTTTGATTCAAGATGCAAGAGGAACTAAATTTAAATTGGCAATACTTAAAAATTGACTAATAAAATATCAATAACTTCGATGTGTTTTTATGCTCTAGTGTTTTCATGAGGTTGGGCCTAAAAGGTGAATCTTAGAAGTGTAGAGAAAATGTGTAGTTAAAAGGTCATGAAAGTTGGGGGAAAGCCCAAATCACGCCACCAGACTCCCTTCTAAGCTCAACATTTCCTTCTCCTTCAAAACCTAGCTTTGAGGTTCCTATGTTAAGGGAAGCTTTAATTTGGTTTGATTAATGCTTTGGTTGTGTGTATTATGCATGAAATGATGGTGTACTTGTTGTTTGTTGATGTTTATGAACTTGGTTGAATCCTTGCACAAGGTTGGGATGTGTAACATCCCCAAAATTATAAAAATGTGATGATAATTGGATAGAAGTATATTTAGAGATAAATAACTATATCACTCTTTCCAAGAAGTAGAAATTATTAGAAAACCCTTAAGATGAAAATGTCAAAGATGCCCTTGGACATTTTTAAAAATGACCAAAATACCCCTAGGTTGAATGACATAATTACCAAAATGCCCCTAGGCCAAAAATGCTCAAATATCTTTAGAAATTTTGTAGGAATTTGATGAAATTATAGAATACACTTAGCTAACTAAATATCAACATATTTTGTGACAGAAAATTTTAGAATAAAATTTCTAGGAATTTTATAAGATGACAACTTTGAGGCTTTATTTAAGAAAACTCAAGCATCAGAAGAATATGGAAAAATGATACAGATAATCTAAGGAATTTTCTCTCAATTATAAAAGGAATAAACTCATTTGATGAACCAATTTAGTAATTTTAATAATCAAAAGTAAATGAATTAAGGTAAATGTAAATTGTAGGTAAATAATACCCTAAATGTATTACTTGTAAGAAATTTTAATAGGATTATGATTAACCTAGAATTATATTACTCTTAGGTGGGAAAATGTAAATTAGATCCTTCTAAAAGCTAGAAACAATTTAATTTCAAGGATACTATAATAAGTAAAAGAATGAAGAAAAGCATAACTAAAGCCTAGCCATCCAACGTAGGAAAGGAAAACAAATGAGGACTTCACTACAAGCTTGGTACTCCACTTGCAAATTAAGAAGGAAGGAGGATGATGTAGAATTCTCAAGAACATAGACACTTGTAGGGTGAAGAACTAATAGCCAATAGGATTAAACCAAATAGAAAGCTAAGTCATCATAACCCTAGAGATATTTGTAGCCAAGTTTTCTCTATACTCTTCCATCTTGCACGTGGACAGCTATAGACATTATTTCAACAATCCCAACGGTCAAAAGTTACATATGTGGGATAGTAGTGTACCTTTACAATTTTAAGATCCAACGGTTAATGAATTCAGAATCAATATTTTACTAAAATGGGTTTTGGGGTAAAATCGAGAATGAAGAAAAGCACAAAATCTTCCAAAAATTTAGCCAATCCACGAAAATTTATGAAGATTGCTCTACAAGCCAAGCTACTCCACGTGCACATCAAGAAGAATGAAGAAGTGTTGAGAAAAATCAAGAAAAGGGACACTTGTATGGTCAAAAAGCAAGAACTCATATGATTGGACCATTTGTAAAGCAAGGTCATAATGACCTAAGGGATATTTTGATGTCAAAGGCTTGTTAAACAAGTTCATCAACACTATAAATAGAGGGTGTAGGAACTGAAAATTTCAAGTTCCTTTCTAAGCCTAGTGCACGTGCAAAAAACCTCTATTTCTTGCATACTTTCCTTTTCATCCTTCCTTTCATCCTTTTTACCTTTCATTTTCAAGTAGACTAAAAACAAAAACCCTAAGCCTTGCTACTTTGAAATCTCACGTGGAACTAGGAGCATTTAGAGGGATATCAAGATTCAAACTCACTTGAGGTAGGTGAAGTTTAAATCTCTAGTTAATCAATGGTTTAGGTTAATTTACATGTTTTAGTAGGCTGATTTATGATTGATATTTAGGCTTGAAATTTCGTGATGTTTA